>CM072998.1:116981846-117269346 GCA_037038555.1 Rhynchonycteris naso | reverse complement strand
TCTCTCCACCTTAACCCCTTGAAAGAATTCAAAGCTTCTTGAAAGAATAGAGCAAAGAGCAAGAAAATAGAGGTCAGAGAAAAGGAGGCTGAGGTCCAGTTTTCCTAGCAGGCCCCTTCCTGCCCCTAAGGAGTGGACCAGCAAGGAGCTCCCAGGTGAGGCACAGGTGAGTGGAAAAGCAGAATCCTCTAGGATACCATCCCTGCTGGGTTCCTGTGGAGGGAAGGGAAGAAGCTACAGGAGGCAGGGTTCCACCCTGAGCCTACCACCTGGGTAGGAAAAGGCATGTGTCTTGGGCTCAGGAGTCATTCAGGCACCACATGCCCCAGAGGGACCCACACACCCACCCACATGCATGCTAATGCTTACACTATTCCTATAAAGTGTCCTCAATCTCAGTGAGTTGGTAACCGACTATAGCTACAGATCTATGCCTGCTTCCCACAAGTGCTGGTCCCTGGGGGATGCTGGCAGAGAGGCCTCGGATCACATTCACCCTCAAACCCCTGTGCCTGGCAGAGGGAAGCTATCAAATCTGGGACAGAGCAGGGAAGTCATATTATTTGAAGATGAGGTGAAACCTCACTATGGAAAGGACTGCTAAACTGCATCTCTTTCTCCCAGTCCTGCCCCCGTTTCTGGCTTCTCTTTCACCCCCACTCTCTCTCCCTTCTGCTTCATTCAAGCCTAAAACCTACCCAGCTCCACATTGATATGCCCTGATTCCAACTAAGAAACAGATTTTGGAGGAAAAAAACCAGAAGCACTCTTGAGTTGGAGGAGGATTCCTGAGGAATGAGCGGCTATTTTGGCAGCTCCTGGGGATAGTGGGGAAGCTAAGAGGTGATTTCAGATCCTGAAGCCATCAGACATTCGGAGACGCAGACCCACATGTGGGAACACCCACACAAGTGCATGGTGGGCAGAGGAGTCCCAGATGCGCCAGACTGCCTCCTTGAAGGGCTGTTCTCAGCCTTGTACAAGCCATTAGGCTGTAGGATGCACCGGGTACACCCAGGGTTCACCAAGAGGAAATGAGACAGAGTCCTCAGGACAGACCTCAGAGTCTTTGTAAAGCCTCCTGCCATTTTTGTGAGTGAGAATACCTAGGAGATGTGTCCAAAATCTGGCTCTTGGGGTGCCACCCACCCTCCCTAGAAGTGGGAGCATACCGAGGAAGGAACTGAACCCTGAACCCTGAGGGCTGAGCTATTTCTGAGGAGTTCAAGCTCTTGGAAAGGTTTTCTTGCTCTGCACCCCTCTGGTGCCCCATTTCTGACTCTTAAAGGGGGCTAGAGCCAGGCTGGGGAAGGTGTTTACCAAAGTGCTCAGTATTCTGAGAGAGACCCACAATTATCTGAGAAGGCCTGGGATAGCAATTGGATCTGGCCTGCCAGTAACCACACTTCACCTGAGCCCACCTCTGTGTTGACCAGAGCCCAGTCCCGCCCAGCTCAGCCCTGTAGAACCTGGCCCAGCTCCTCCCTGGCAGCCCTAGGTCCTACCACCAGTCCTCTCCTTTTTTTCCTCCTGCTCTCTGCCCCAGGACTTGGCCATTGGGGGCGTGGGGGTAAAAGTGAGTAGGGCAAGACTGATAAGCTTCTCAGGTGTCTCAAAGCCCCCTCCAGGTCCTGTGCCCCTCAGTTTTGTCACCACGCCTCCTACCTTCCCATACACATCCACAAGAACAGGCTCCAGTGACAGCCTGAGACATACTAGCCCTTCTGCCTATCACTCTTACCTTCTCTCTCTCTCTACTGGACTGAAGCCAGAGGCACTCCTAAACCCCCCAGCCCAGCCCAGGAGTGAACAGCCACAATGCTGGTGGCAATGGAGGAGCTGTCTGGGTATCTGAGCCAGACCCCACACCTCCGCTCCCTGCCAGGGAGGAGACAGGAGATGGAGAGGGAACACCCATGCTCCTGGTTGTAACTCTGCCACCTTCCCCCTCACACTCATACAAGCCTATTTCAGGCTCTCCTGGAAGCCCAGATGCCTCTGAGAGCTGAGAAACAACCCAAGGCTGGCTGCCGAGGCCGCTCCTCAGCAGCACAGGCCTGGATGGAGAGATCAGGAATAAACAGGGGACTGGAGAACAAAGCCAGAACGGAGGAGCAAAGCATGTGGCCCCCAGAATCCTCTGACACAGAACAGGGGTTCTCTGGGACTGTCGTTCCTCTGAGTCATAACCTGGTCCTGGTTGTTGCAGCAGGAGACTAACCTGGGTCCCAGGCTACCCTCCTAACACCACCACACTGCAGTATGGGGAAACTGTCAAAGCAGGGACTGCCAGGCGCCTTCCTGGCCCTACCACCAACTTCCCTGGGCAACCTTGGGCCTTAGTTCCTAATCCAGAAGGTGGGGATAAAACTGCCAAAGCCTGAGAGGGTATTGTAACAGTTAATAAGATCACATAGTAAGTGTTCAATCTATATTCTCCGGTATTTCCTCAGCAGTAAAACAGATGTACGACTTAGTTGTGGTAGTTAAATAATAGGTGGAGATGCTTTGCACATTGTAACACCCCAGGTCAATAGAAACCACTATTTTTATTACAACGTAAAACCCCAAAGTCTGAGTTCCTCATTAAGGACCAGGGTTCCACGTTTGTCCTTCAATACAATGCTTCACCAGAGAAAATCCAATGTGTTTTCAGACTCATTACCTCCATTGTCCTCACCAGCATCTCTGTGAAGTAGCAAATGGGAAGAGACTTCTCACATTTTTGCATACTTGGCCTCAGACAGGGGCCCTTTCTGGTCTCCACACAGACAGTGTCCTGGATGCTCCCCTGCCATCAACAGCTTCCCCTGCTGGGGTGGCCAAGACCAGCTGCCCTTTCTGCTTCTGTGATAGCTCTCAGGTCTGAGACTTCACCTCTTGGCCTAAGGGCTGTTTCAGCAAATGATCAGCTTTCTGATCATAAAGGGGTGGGGGGACACTCCAAAATATGAAACAACCTGAAAAGACAGACCCAAGACATTTCATCAATTTTTCTGAGGCTTTGGTTAAGTTATATAAGTTTCGGGTGAGTCTGTGCACATACCTCCTGTGGTGTCCAGCCTTGGCTGTCAGCATCAACTGCGGACTGCAGGGCCTGCACTGGGGTGCTGGGCCACAGAGTGCATGAGACCCTGGCTCTGACCTTGGGCTGCAGGGTCCAGTAGAAGATGGCAGGTAACCTACAATGGCCATGCGGGGAAAGCAGTAGTCCTGGGCCAGCCTGGGCGCCCAGGGAGAGAAAAGCCTGACATAGGAAAGGCATTCCACTATGTGGAAAGGAAGGCTGACATGCCCAAGGACTTCTGCCAAAGGTGAGCAAAGCTGTTGGGCTGGAGAACAATGGCTCAGGTGTGTGTGTGGGGGGGGGGGGGGGGAGGGGACTGGCGGGACACGTGGGCGTGATGTTGGAGAAATGGGTGTGGACACGTCCATGGGTGGACAGTTTGTAAGAAGGCTAGAGTGTCAGGTTAAGGAGTTTTGACTTTATCTGGTAAACAGTGGGAAACTGCTGGATGTTTTTGGGCAGGAGAGTGATGTAATGCAGTGTTTTCCATTGGCGAGTCCATGGCCTGGTGCCGGTCCGTGAAACACCCCAAGGTTGTATGAAGATTATAGAATCTACACTTAATGAAAGTGATAGATCATTTCAGGTAAACTGGAGAGGTGAGGGGCTGGAGCTAGAGACCTGGATTGTTAGACAGGTAAAATGAACAGGCGTGAAGTAATTACAGAACCCTGCTAAGCAGATGAAATCAATCAGCTGATATTTACTGCAGGCTAAGGAGGAAGGCAGGGGGGCCAAGAGGGAAGAGAGGGAGCTGGGAGGAGAAGGACTACATCTTATCTTTTCCTTCTTGGCGGGGAGACCGTCCGTCCTCCTTGCTTTGTTTACGAAGAGCTGTCTAAGTTGATCACGCACACAGCTGGCATTTCCTGAGCCCCTTGTGTTCACACTGCTGAGGACTCCACACTGCAGTTTCTGATTTTATCCTCACTACAACTCACAAGATAGGAACAGTGATGCCCATTTCATGGAAGAGGAAACTGAGGTTCAGAAAAGTTAAATAACTTGCTGGGTTCACATTGGCCTGTGATTCCAGAACTGAAGCACTTACTCAACTATGACAGGAGCAGGCCTTGAAGGGTGTGTAGGGTTTGCAGAGGAGGCAAGAAGCAAGGAAGGCAGAGGCCTGGGAGATGAAGCTGCCAAAGGAGGGTCTGTATTTGAGGGACAGTTCACATAAGGATGAAAACAATTATTGGGGTGGGTTCTGCATCTCCCAGCCTGCACCCCCATGTCCTGGACACTGCAGGGTGGGGCCTGAGGCAGCCCAGCTTCAGCACCTACCCCACCCTCCCACCAGGTTCTTTGTGAACTTCCCATCAGCCAAGCAGTACTTCACCCAGTTCAAGCACATGGAGGAGCCCCTGGAAATGGAGCGGAGCCCTCAGCTGCGGAAGCACGCCTGCCGGGTCATGGGGGCCCTCAACACAGTTGTAGAGAACCTGCACGACCCTGAGAAGGTGTCCTCTGTGCTCGCTCTGGTGGGCAAAGCCCATGCCCTTAAGCACAAGGTGGAGCCTCTGTACTTTAAGGTATGGAAATCCAACCCTCACCTTGCTTGCTCCAGAGTCACCTGGGCCCTCTCACCACCTGCAGGCTATGGGAGGAGTCCGCAGAGGAGCTGAGGTGACCACTGGACCACCCAGCCACTTCCCTGGCTAGGCTGTGACAGGGAGGGGCAGTAGGATGGGGGCTGGGTCTTGAGGGCTGCTGGAGTATTGCATTATGAACAATCTCCTGGGCTGGATAGAAAGGTTGCTGAGGGTGGAGGGGGTGCAGGGACCCCAGACATTTATTCCCCCTTCCTCCCTTTGTGCCCAGATCCTCTCTGGGGTTATTCTGGAGGTGATCGCCGAGGAATTTGCCAATGACTTCCCAACAGAGACACAGAGAGCCTGGGCCAAGTTGCGTGGCCTCATCTACAGCCATGTGACCGCTGCCTACAAGGAAGTGGGCTGGGTACAGCAGGTCCCCAACGCCACCACGTGAGGAGGAGTGAGGGTGGGCTGGGCAGTTCCCTGCCATGTCCTTCTGTCCCCTGGCCTCCCACCTCTCCCAGGACCCAGGGCAGGAGCATTTCGAGGAGGCTGGGTCTGGGAACAGGCACAGTAGGAAAAGGTCTACTCAGGCCCACAGAGCTGTGAGTCCCCAACAAATTTCCCAACCCCCAGAGCAGGGGAGTCCTCAGAGCATCCCAAGACAGTGGCTTTTGGCTTTTGGGCAGAGAGAACAGAAGGTTTCTGACGGAAAGACTGGTCATAGGGCCCAGAGGTCACCAGGTGGTTCCGGCCATTTCCTCCCTGGGCACCAGTCACATGGAGCTGTTTTTACCTACTGCTGACCAGCACTTTCTCCCCTTTCCCACCTCTGCCTCAACAAGGTTGGTGCCAGGAGAGTCACGAGGACCAGTGCACAGGCGTGTGAACTGGCGTCTGCACGGCCAGGCCTACAAAGGCCTGCGTGGGTGTCACTCTCACGCACACCAGCAGGGGTGTTGTTTACTTCTGGGCTGACCCTGGAGGCCAAGTTCCCAGTTCTGGGGTGAGGGCTTGGGAGATGGCTCAAGGAGAGTGGCTAGCCTCAGGGACTCCAGCTGACTAGGAGCACAAGGGGTGGACTGGCCCCCAGACGTGGCAGCTGGGAACACTCTGGCCTTCCTGGACCCCCAAGGGGCGCTGGCTGTAGGAGTTCAGTGGAGAGGCAGAGGCAGGAATGGGAAGCAGGGGTCAGCCAGCAGCTCAGGACATGCGTTGTAGAGAAACATTCCCAGCAATTTCCCATGGAAAAGGCGGTGTCTCCTCCCTGGGCTCTGAGCTGGCCTGCAGACCTCTGGATTTCTTGCTCACAGGCCTCCCAGTAGGCGCAGCTCCAAAAAGAAGGTCCCCAGGGCAGCCTTGGGGGGCCAAGCCTCCTGACTGTCCATAGTTCTCTAACCACACTGGCCCCAGCCTTCTTCTGCTCCCTTCCCCCACCCCCATCGCACCACCACAGGAGAGCAGAGTCCTCAGGAACTACTGGCTATAGCCAGGCAGCTGCTACAGATGTGCACAGCTGGGCCCTAGTCTGCCCCAGACCAGGGAGGGTGGGAGGTGGTCAGAGTTTTACCTACCCTGGGAGGCACTAGCCAGGGGAGCTGCTGGAGTAGCCAGAGGGGCCAGGGAAGGGTCAGTGGGGGAAGGGGGCTTGCCCACTCACACATCTCCCCAGGCAGGCCTTGCTGCCAAAGATGAGTTTGTTTACAGCCAAGGAGACAAGACATCCTGCTTTTGGAGAAAAGGGCTTTCTTACAGGGGCCTAGAGGAAGTGGAGAGAGACAGAGCTGGCCAGCCCCAGCCCCAGTGAATCAGAAACACATGGACACATTTCCCCGGCATGAAGCCCTGTCCCCTCTTTCTTACCCCAGCTGGACCCCTGGGACTTAAATTTCACTAGACCCCAAGAATTGGGAAACCATCATGATCTTCTCATCTACTTAGTTTGGTCTTCTTGCAGACTGAACAAAGATGACTACAGGGAGAGTAGCCGGGCCTTGCTCCCACCTGGACCAGGGTACCTCGTATTGGGCCTAATCTCCCTTCCCCAGCTGAGAAGTTGTAGGGATTGTCTCCTCATGCCTTTCTGTACCCACCAGGTATGGCCCTCAAGAAGGCATGTCTCCTTGGGCCCCAGCCTGCAGACTCACTCAACCTTCTGCCAAGGCCCCAACAGGTTCCAAGGGTGGGAGGGAATGACAGGGCAGAGTTCTAGAAGGCCTCCATCCAACTCCTCTTATCAGGGACCAGTGTTGGGCCAGACGTCACTGTTTATTGAACTGTCTGTGCTTAAGGGTGTGTGTGCGTATGTGTGGGAGTGTGAGGGTGGGTGCAAAGGGCTATGTGTACTGAGAAAGCCTATGGGTGTCCACAGGTGGACCCAGACAGGTCAAATGGAAAGTGCCTGTGTTTTAATCAGTAGCAAAGAGCTCACATTTGTATGGATCTTTGCAGTCTGTGAAACACTTCCCATGATTGATGTCACTCAATTCTCATAGAGCTGGGCAAGGCAGATGGTCACACTTTAGAGGAGAAGATCTGGGGTTCAAAGGGCCAACTGGCTTGCCTCAGGCCACACAGCAGGCTCCTAGCAGAAGGGGAACTAGAATATGAGTCTTGTGGACAGCTTTTACCTGTACCACTCAGGGTCTCAGCAAGTAGCATCCTGTCTTACGTCCCCTGATCCCTTTCCTCTGCCTCCTGTGTCCCCTGGTCCCAGTTTGTGCCCCTTGTGACCTGTTGTTTCCATTTCCTATCTCTCATCCACAGCCCACCGACCACACTGCCCTCTTCGGGGCCGTAGGGTCCCTCCTGTCTTCCCCTCCCTGGAAGCACCTTGAGCAGAAGGCCGAGTTCGGAAGACCCTCCTTGACCCTCCATTTCTGGGTGCCAAGGAAGCTGGAAGAATCCCTGACTCATCTTCCTGGAAAGAGGCCTCTGCCCGGCCCGCAGTCCCCATAGAGCCACAGGGAGGTGGCACTGGATGTTGACCCAGCTGGTGGCGGGTGCCTGCGGGGGTGAGGGACCCTTCCTTCTTGAAGAGCCAGGCCCACTCTTAGCTTTTCTACTCACTGTTAGAGACCTAGCTGAGCAGCTGGCCGGCATTGGCATCGGGGCGGGTCTGTGAGCTACTGCAGGAGGGCACCAGCCCTGATACTCTCTGCCTGGCCAGCATGCAGGTCTCCACACCACCTATCTAGAAAACCATGCACACATATCTACCATATATACAGATATATTCTATATATGATCTATATAAATATATATATATATATATGTATATATATATATATATACACACACACACACACACACATTTATAACGTGTATCTGCAGGGCCCAGAGGCTCATGTGGAGCCTTGGTTCTGCTCATCACAGGGGGCAGGTAAGTGTCCTGGTCCTGCTTCTGGACAGAGAACAGAATGTCCTGGCAGAGATGGGGGGGACCACATTAGCACAGAGAAGATCTGGGCCTGTAGGCAGAGTTGGAATGACCCAAGGAGCTGCCTGGATCCCCACATTCCTTTCTGCTTCTGGGTAAGAATGTGGCTTTCCCCGCCTTTACCCTACACAAAAGGGGGGGTGTGCCTCCCTGCCTTGCTCCAAAGCGGGCAAGGGCAGACAGAGGCACCAGGAGCTCTGGACCAGATGACTGTGCTAGGGGAGAGGCCATGGTAAAGAAACCTCAAACACCAGCCCCATCTGCCTTTGCCACTAAGACAGCTCCAACAGGAGGAGGAACAAGGATGACGGGACTAGAGGCTTCCATCTATCTCATCCTGGAGCTCTGAGGGCCCGGGGCCTCCCCTCCTTTGCCCCTCCTTGCCGTGGGCTGGCAGTGGGTCCTGTCCATCCATCTGGGTCAGAGTTGCTGGGGACTACCCCTGTGTGTGCTCCTTGGTCACATATGTCATCCTCAAGGATGTTTTGCTGCTGTGACTATTGTGCCTGTGACATCCTATCCCACCCTCGTGCAGCTACCCATGTAACCACCTGCCCTCCTTTTGTAGTTTCTGACGTTTGTAACCAGACCCAGCCATGTCATTAAATACACTCCTCTTCCTGTGTCTGTGCCCGCTCATTCTGTCTTTTTCTGCCATCTGCTTTCCTTAGTTCAGGGCTTCGGCCTTTTTCTTGGAAGCCTCCCTCTCTCTCCAACCTTTGTGTCAGTCTTGGCTGGTCATGGACTCCTTGGAGTTGGGGGCCCTCACCTGGTTAGTCAGTAGCACCAGGCTGGAGACTAGAAGCTGGGCTCTGAGGGTAGGGGGCAGAGTGCTTGTGCTTATTTTAAAAAGTAAGGAGGCTTTAATCTTCTGTTTTGGAAATCTCTCTGGTGAGGACAGGATGATGAGGGAGGAATCAAGGAAGAGATGTCTAGAAAAAAGGGCCTCTATCTACCGGGCCCAGGGTCTGGCCTGCTGCTCAAGTTACATGCTGGGTCAGTCCTAGGGTGTTGGGGGAAGGAAGTGTGCTCTTAGTCTTAAATCCCATCTCAACACCTTCCCCGCACTCTCACCTCCCAGACCCCCTTCCTAAGCCCTCAATGCTGCACCCAAAGCCTGGGCCAGGCCTGCCCAGCCCCCACGCACAATGGAGGCAACAGTCAGCAGCATCAATTCCCAGAGGAGGAGGTACCAGGAGGTCACCACCCTTGGGTGGGCTACAGGAGGGTCAGGAAGCAGCCTCTGCCCCTTGGGAGGGCTGCCAGCTGCCTGGGAAGATTCAGCTAACACACAGGAAAAGTCTTGTCTCCCAGACCGTGAACTCCGAGTAAAGGCTGTGCCCTCATCTTCTGGGCCTGGCATAGCCGAAGTATGCAACAAAAATCCAAAGAATAAATAAATACCACTCTTAGAAAGCAAAACTAGTGCGCAGGCCAAGAGTGAGCTGTGTGAACTGAGATGCAAGTACAGCATGGAGAGGACAGCTGAGGCTGCGAGGCAAGACAGAGCGCCAGGCGTGGGTGTCATGTCCTGGCCTGGGGGGTGGGGGGAGGGCAGTGGCTGGAGCATTGACCTGGAACTCTGAGGTTGCTGGTTCTAGGCCCTGGTCAAGGCACATATGGGAAACAACTATGGGTTGATGCTTCACGCTCCTCCTCCCACCTTTCTCTCTCTCTTCCCTCTAAAATCAGTAAGTAAAATATTTTTTTAAAAAAAGAAAGTAGGAGTAAACATGAGACCTGCCTTGCAACGCAGGTGCCTGGAGGAGGAGGAGGAAGATGTGTGGCACAGTGCTGGGCACCTGGACTTGCTTAGGAGAACAACTGTCAGGCCATCAGAAGCAGCGAGTAAAAAGAGGAGATGAAAGAGTGGACGGGCTGAGATGAGCCACGGGTCTCAATAGAGGGGACAGAGGTGGAACAAGGAAGGGAGGCGAATGAATAGGGTGACCTCAGAAGGCAGAGGGTTAGGGAAAGGGAAGTGGGAGCAACCCAGCAGGCCTCGCAGGTGGGCAGGTGAACAGTGACCGAACCAGAGCCAGAGCGGTTGTGGGGACTGTGACAGTGGGGAATGGCAGTCGGGGGGGATAGTCTCTGGAAAGAACTATCCCCTACACAATTTTACTTCAATCAGCTTACACGTGGTGAAGGGGCCTCTGAACCAGCCCAAACAAGTTATTTTGCAGTGTAGCCCTTGAGAAAGCTTCTCCCCACCCCACACCCTAGGAGAGAGGACATTGAAAATGAATGATGCACCCCAGACCTGAGTTAGGCATGACATATGCAGGGTGGGGGGAACCCTAGGTCCATGGGTGATGCTGGGCAGGACCCAGGTTTCCCCAAGTGGGCTGCAGGCTGGGTTCAGGGATTTTGTTTTGTGCTCTACACTCAGGGATAGGGCTGTCATCAAAGAGCTGAGTGTCTGGGTTAGCTCCCCTTGACCTGCTCAGGCTGTGAGTAATGGGGTATCAGAAATGGGGGTGCAGAGTCTGCGGCTCCAGCCCACCAAGCAGTCCTGGCCACGTGGTCCCACAGCAACCCCTGCTGGCCATACTGGGAACCTCACCCGGGAAGCCTCAGCCAGTACTTCAGGAGACATGACTTTCCTACTTCCCTAACCCTGGTGGCCCTCCTCCACCCGCCTTGAAAGGAGGTAGCACCATACCTGAGCCTGCTGCAAAAAGAAAACATATGTGCCCCATTCATGCTTATAACCATGCCCTCCCATATTTTGAGTCAAGTGGAAAATTTTAATAAATGCACTAATAAAAAGGAAAACAACAACAAAAAAGGCCATGTATAACACCCCAAGCCCTGCCTGCTGGCTTGCCTTTGTCAACACTTATAAACTAACTCAGTTGGGAACACAACAGCCACAGGGGCTCATTAAAACAAACAGCAGCCTTTGTTTACAAGTTTGATTAGTGAGCACCCCGGTCTCCACTCTAGGAGAGAGTTGAGGGGTGCCCCACCAGCTTCATAAACTTGGCTGGGTGACTGACTGCATGGGTAGTAGCTGCAGGGGGAAGTGTAGCCAAGGAGGAGAGAAGAGGCCAGGACTCAGAAACAGCAGACCCTTGTGGGAAGCTGTTGGGCAGATAAAATATATTATGCTCACTTTGTTAAAGATGGCGCTGCCCACATGGAAGTTCGTTGATATTAATGTGTGTTCTGAAACAGGCTGTGGGCAGGCCGGGTCGTTATAGCCTAAGGCTTAGTTTAAGAGTAAGCTCTTCTCCACACCCTTGACTTATTGGATGATGTGGGGTGGTGCACTCTCCTGAGGAATTCCATTATGCCTCAGATGGGTGGCTTTGTATCAGAGACTTTCTTGTATGTATAATTGGATTAAAGGTTTGGATTTTCTAGGCTATAAACTGAGGCAGTCTGGGAGCTTGATCTCTCTCTCTCTTGGTTCCTGAGTTCCTGAGGTTGGTATTAGAGAGGAGAGCAGAGTAAGGCCACGTGAAGGCCAGGAGAAGCAGCCGAGATGGCAGAGTGCTGAGGAAGAAGCCAGTTTGTTAAGCGTTTGTGCAGGAGGAGATGGGAAACAGAGGTGAATAAGTCTGGTGAGCTAGAAACCTTTGATTCTAGGAAACTCGGATAAGTCAGTAGCTTTGTGAGCACTGAATGTGTGGGTTTTGGAGCCCAGTGTGTGTTTTTGCTTGCCCGCCGGGTGCAAGCTAGAATTAAAGCTCATGGCTCACCAGTTCTTGGCTCCGTTGTTTTATTACCGACTGTTCTAATCCAATGTGAACCTGCACGGGTCAGGCGGCTGTGATAGTGGCCTTGACTACTGGCTTTACAGAAGCAATGGAGTCAGAATTTATTTTTGTGGTTCATAGGACAGGATATGCTGGAGGTTGGATGTCAGAGGTGGAAGAGAGGACAGTCAAGGGTGCCTGTGAGGTTCCTGTGCTGTCTGCTTTATTTGGCAAATGGAGGCCATGTCTTATAGGGAAACAGCCAAGGAAGAATAGATTTGGGCAAGAACAGTATCAAGAGTTCTTTGTCCACATGAAGGGCATGGTGATACTGTCAGGACTTAAATTGGGGATTGGATGAGGTCATTGGGCAGAGATTGTGGGAAGGGAAGAGGAACAGGCCTGAGCCCTGGAGCACTTGACCCTGAGGTCAGGGGTAAAGAGAATAAATAGCCTACAAAGGGGTGAGGGAGGTGTGTGTCTGTGTGTCAGAGGCTGGGACAGAACCCTAGAAGATGCCAGGAGAGCATGTCCTGTAGGCCTGAGACAGACCTGGCTTACTGCTTCCCAGTGAGTCAAGGTGATTACCTGAGAAGCCAGTGGATGTGGTTCACTTGGGAAGGGGGGTGACATGAGAGGGGGAAAGTGAATTTACTAAGGGAATAGCACATGATTACTGATATATGTGCCATGAATTTGAAGTGAGAGCAGCCAGTGCCTGCCCCAGGGGGTACTTTGTCAAAGAAAAACTAGAGCTGGACAGTAGTTAAAACATAAAAACCAGTTTTACTTGGGACTGTTGCAACAGGGGGAAAGAGACTTCTCTGCACAGAACAGGGCTCAGCTCAGAACACAGCGTGGACAAGGGGAGATGACAGCCAAGGGGCTGGGTTGGGGGATAGGTGGAAGATTACTAAGAGGACACACCAGGTGGGTGGGGGTGGGGGTGGGGGGAGTTCAGCCTAAACTGACCTAACAGGATTCTTGCTGAAGGCAGGCCAGAGGTGGATCTGACATCACCTTGGGGGGGGGGGATTAGGGGGTGATGAAGAACCCAGTGGGAGATTCTAGCTAAACAAGCTGAGAAGGAGTCTCGCTAAAATTCAGTGGACAGTGCACATGAACACAGAGGCTTAATGGAAAAGATCAGGGGAGCCTGGGTAGAATTAGGGATTCGTGTCCCTTTCTCCCTCAGGGCACAGGGGAGCAGCAAGTTCCTGGGGTGAGGGGTAGGGGGAAATATCTTGAATAATAGTCCATCTGAAGGGGGAGGCAGCTCAAAGCCCATCCCATCACAGAGAAGCCCAGGAAACCCATGCTCTGTCCTGCCTCCCCCCAGCCCCTTTTTGCAACTGGGGTGGGGCATGGGGAGAGGGCAGGCCACATGGGTAGAGGGGTGGGGGGACAAAATGTGAATATGGTTGTTTTTTGTTATTGTTGTTAATTGTTATAAAACAGCAATTCAGTAATGTAAAAACAAAAAATTTTAACTGCATTTTAGAAAATTGAGAAGTCACTCAAAATCCATCACCCCCACCCAGTCTTCCAGATGTACACTTTAAAAAGTTTTTTTATAATGCTGCCTGACCAGGCGGTGGCGCAGTGGATAGAGCGTTAGCTTGGGACACATGGGACCCAGGTTCAAAACCTTGAGGTGGCCAGCTTGAACATGGGCTCATCCGGGTTGAGCGTGGGATCATGGACATGACCCCATAGTCGCTGTCTTGAGCAAGGGATCACTGGCTTAGCTGGAACTCCCCGGTCAAGGCACATATGAGAAGCAATCAATTAACAACTAAGGTGCAGCAACAAAGAATTGATGCTTCTCACCTCTCACCCTTCCTGTTTGTCCCTCTCCCTGTCTCTTGCTTTTTTTTAACATAGCTTTAAAAAGGGGCCTGACCTGTGATGGCACAGTGGATAAAGCATCAACCTGGGAACACTGAGGTCGCCAATTCAAAACCCTGCACTGGTCTGGTCAAGGCACATATGGGAGTTGAGCTTCCAGCTCCTCCCACCTTTCTCTCTCTCACTCTCACTCTCTCTCTCTCTGTGTCTCCTCTCTAAAATGAATAAAATAAAAAGAAAGAATAGCATTGGGTTCTGCTGATTGCAAAAGCAATATATGATCATTGCAGGGAATCTGGGGAGAAAAAGAAAAACACGAAGAAAGACTAAAAATCCCTCCCCCAGCAGAGCTAATCACTGGAGGTGTTTCTGTATAAATACTAGCAGTCTTCCCCTGTGTGCAAACACGTTACACCTGGTGTTTGTGTTGCTTTTTTAAGTTAGGATCACGTAGTACATATTGGTTTCAGCAAGATTATTTTGTTTGCTGGAAGAAGCCTGGGGCTTGCAGAAGTCCATGTTTTATGTAAGGGTCACACAGGGACAATAAGCAGTTGACCCTGTGTAGGCACCACGTGTGCCTGACACATTCCCAGGGGTTCCTGGCTGGCCTCCAATTTGCGAAGACCCAGTGAATGAGGCCATCATCTCTCCAGGTGCAATAGAAAAGCCTCCTCTCTAGTCTGCAGCTTCCGCGCACCCCTGCATTCTATTCTCCATGCAGCACCCACAGGAGGCTTTTACAAGCGAACCAAATCACATCAACATCTTCCCAGTTTCCCACAGTCGCACTGAGACAGAATGCAGAGTCCTAACCCAGAGCCTATCTCTCCAGCCTCATTTCCCATGACTTCCCCTGCTCTGTGCTCCAGCTCCTCCTGCCTCCCTGCCTCCCTGCTGGTCATCACAGCAGTTTTGTGGTCCTGCCCCGGGGCCTTTGCACTTGCTGTTTTCTGTGCCCAAAATACTCCTTCCCGGCATCTTCTCCT
Source organism: Rhynchonycteris naso (assembly GCA_037038555.1). Taxonomy (NCBI): domain Eukaryota; kingdom Metazoa; phylum Chordata; class Mammalia; order Chiroptera; family Emballonuridae; genus Rhynchonycteris; species Rhynchonycteris naso. Next base: position 117,254,764 of record CM072998.1, on the reverse strand, counting down.
GGCTCCCTCCCTTAATTCAAGTCTCTGTTCAAACATCAACTCCTCAGAGAAGCCTTTTCTGACCACTTGTCCAACATGGCAGTCCCTGCCCCTCTTTCTTTACCCTAGTTTATGTGTCCTATGCTGAGGTCCCTGGTTTGAAACCCCAAGGTTGTCAGCTTGAGCACAGGCTTGCCAGCTTGAGCCCAAAGGTCACTGTTTTGGCTTGAGCCTCCTGGTCAAGGTATGTGTGTATGTAAAGCAATCAGTGAAGGCCCTGGCCAGTTGGCCAGCAGTAGAGTGTCGGCCCAGTTTGTGGAAGTCCAGGATTTGATTCCCAGTCAGGGCACACAGGAAAAGCGCCCATTTGAATCTCCACCCTTCCCCCTCTACTTTCTCTTTGTCTCTCTCTTCCCCTCCTGCAGCCACGGCTCCATTGGAGCAAAGTTGGCCCAGGCGCTGAGGATGGCTCCATGGCTTCTGCCTCGGGCCCTAGAATGGCTCCCATTGTAACAGAGCAATGCCTCAGATGAGTAGAGCATTGCCCCCTGGTAGGCATGCCGGGTGGATCCCAGTTGGGTGCATGTGGGAGTCTCTCTGCCTCCCCGCTTCTCACTTCAGAAAAATACAAAAAATAAAAATAAAAAAGCAATCAGTGAACAAGTAAAGTGATGCAATTATGAGTTGATGCTTCTCATCTCTTTCCTTACACTCTTTCTCTCCCTTCCCCTCTCTCTCTCAGACAAAATAAATACATAAATAAAAATTTTAAATGCCCACAAAATCTACGATTAAAAAAAAAACAGCAACAGCCTGACCTGGCATGGTGCGGTGGAAAGAGCATCGACCTGGAGCACTGAGGTCGCTGGTTTGAAACCCTGGGCTTGCCTGGCCAGGGCACAGATGAGAAACAACTATTATGAGTTGATGCTTCCTGTTCCTACCCCCTCTTTTTCTCTCTCTCTAAAATCAATAAAATCTTTTTAAAAATAAAAAATTGCTACATCTAAAATGAAGACAGTTTCAGTTTTTCTTGCCCCCCTATCCTGAGTTGAGTGTCTATGACCAAAAACATTGAGAAACATTCACTGAAGGAATTAAGAACAGCAGGGAAAGCTGACAAAGTCGAGGGGACAAAGGCCACCTGCCCTTTCATCATGTCCCCACACACGTCCCACCTCCCTCCTCAACCACCACCCCCCACACACACACTACCCAGCTGCAGATAGGGGATGGGGGAGGCAGGACGGAGAATGGGTTCCTCTGGTCCCCTTGTGACTGGATGGGCTCCACCTCCATGTGGTCCAGCCATCGGTCCATCAAAAGACCCAGGATCTAGGCCTGCAGTTATTCCGGACATGCCCACCCCTGCCCAGGAACTTGGTGCTCCCTTGTGTTCCAAGGGAGGAAGAGACTAGATTCTCTAATTCTGTTCATACTTCTGTGTTTCTGTGCACTGTTAAATTTTAGCAAGATTTCTGTTGGTTTATCTAGAATCCCCACTAGGCTCTTCATCCTCCACAGCCCCCCCCCCAGGTGATGCCCAGTCTCCCCCCACACACCCGGCCTGAGCAAAAAGATCAAAAGCAAGTAGACACAGAGAGAGGGGGCGTCCCTTCCAGAGGAACCAAACTGGAAGTCCTGAGAACCCAGGGCCCTGAGAAACAGTGAGGGAAGAGGCCACCAGGAGGCACCAACAACAGGGCAGGGTCCAAGGAAGACAAGAGTTGGAGTAGCGGGCGATGGTGGTTGGGAGAAACATGAATAACTCACTGTTGATTTCCTGTGGCTGCCGTGAACATCACCACGAACCAGGAGCCTAAAACAACAGAAGTTTATTCTCTCACTGTTATAGATTCTCAAGCTCTGCAATGCCGGTGTGAGCAGACCTACCTCCCTCTGATGGTTCTATGTCTATGGGAAAATCCTTCTTCTATGGATTGAATGTTTGTGCCCCGCCCCCCAGCAAATTCCTATGTTGACACCTAACCCCAAATGAGACGGTATTTGGAGGTGGGGCTTTGAGAGGTGCTTAGGTAATGAGGGAAGAGTCCTCCCAACTGGAATGAAGGCTCTGATACATGAGACCTCTGAGAGCTTGTCCCTCCTGCCCGGTGAGAGCACAGCTACCTCCTGCAATCTGTGTCCATCCGGCTACAGGGCAATGCTTCCTCCAAACGTGTTGACCCCAGCTCCAAACTCCCTGTGGCCTCCAGGTCCAAACTGGTAGCCGCTGATGGGCGAGGTTAAGGAAGTCCATAGGGACCTGGGGTCTGAAACTGAAGGAGGAGGTTGAAGGCTTCTCACAGCTTGGGGGAGAGAGCAGTGTTTGCAGACATAATGTCCTCAGTTCCTGATCCTGCACTGAAATCAAATTCATCCGGGCCGAGGTGAGGGGCCTCTGTGGTCCCTGCTGGGCAGGAGCAGTGGGACAAACCTGCGCCAGTCAGTTCTGCGGGGGGAGGAGACTGAGGCCGCCAGGCAGGAACACAGATAAGCCTTGGGCAAAGCTCCCTGAACTTCTCCTCAGGGGTCCATGCTGGGCTCGTGGGCAGCAGGACTTCAGATCAGTGGCAGGAGACCCAGACTGGTTCCACATTTCCCTGACTTGCTGTACAATGGTGGGCAAGTCTCACACACTCTCTGTTAAACCTCAGTTACCACAGCCTAAAGTGAGGAGGCAGATGACCACTGGGGCCCCGCTGTCTCTTGAACTGTTCCTTACTCTGTCAGACCCTTAGTCTCTCCCAGGAGTTATTTCAAGGGGAGCTAAAAATGGGGTGGTCACCAGACCCCACCCCAAAATACAACAGAGATCAGGACTCCAGGTCACAGTGGAGGAGTGGGAGGGAGGGCAAGGACTAGCACTTGCGAAGAAGAAGAACACAGACTAAGGACCTCTTTTTTTTCAATTACATAAGTATACATTTCTAAACTTTCATTGTAAAAGATTCCCGAAGTACCTGAGACTATAGTAAAGCATGACAGCCTCCAGGGGCTGTCCAGGTCAGTGCTCAGGTGCACAGGCCCCATGTGCCAGCCACAAGGCCCTGAGCAGGCGCCTTGAATTGTCCGTTCCTCACTTACTCATCCATGCAATGGGCTGTTGGGAGAGTCAAATGTGCTCAGTGCATTTGAGCACAGAAAGCGTGAGAGCAGCAGCTGGCACAGAGCTGTTATCAGCAGTGCTATCTGTTTTGTTGTCCCCTAGTTCCCACTCTCACTTCCTTCCCTGGGGCAACCACAAACACATAGTTATGTGCCTTCCTAATCCTTTTTCTATGGTTGTGCATCTGTGTGTGTGTGCACATGCGCGTGCGCACACCCCTTAGGTAAATGAAATCATACTTTAGAAAATTACCAGTATTTTGCAACTCCTCTTTTCTCTCCACATAGGTTAGCTTGCGTTGGAGATCATCTTACTCTGTTCAGGCTTCTCTAGCAGACTGCCGTCAACGGGATGGCCCACAGCAGCTGAAGTTACTGCTCACAGCTTTGGAGGGAGGACATCCCAGATCAGGGTGCCAGAGGTCCAGTGCTGGTGAGAAGCCTCTTCCAAGTTGCAGACTTCTTGCTGTCCTCGTAGGGTACCAGGGGATAGGGGACTTTCTGGCCTCTCACATGAGGGCTCGAACCTCACTCATGGGGGCTCTGCCCTTGTGAACTAATCACCCCCCAAAGGCCTTACCTCTGAAACCATGACCTTGGGGATTAGGTTTTAGAAGATGACATTTGTTCTATAGCAGAAGATCTTTCCAACTCAGTGTGAGTGGAGGAAGGCTGTGGGGCAGCTGTATCAGGCTTGCTCGCTGGTTTACCAGCTGCAAACCCTTTGCCTGATTAGTCCGTGAGCACATGGTGGTGTCACGTGAGTAGGACCTATATAAGGCTATGGGTGTTTGTGCTCAGGGGGATTGTGGATAAGTGCAGATTGCGCTCTGGCTGGTTGGCTCAGTGTAAGAGCGTCGGCCTGGCGTGTGGATGTCCCGGGTTCGATTCCCGGCCAGGACACACAGGAGAAGTGCCCATCTGCATCTCCACCCTTCTCTCTACTTTCTATCTCTCTCTTCCCCTCCTGCAGCCAAGGCTCCATTGGAGCAAAGTTGGCCCAGGCACTGAGATTGGCTCCATGGCCTCCACCTCAGGCGCTGGAATGGCTCTGATTGCAGTGGAGCAACACCCCAGAGGGGCCAAGCATCGCCCCCTGTTGGGCATGCCGGGTGGATCCTGGTTGGGCGCATGCGGAAATCTCTCCATCTACCCCTGCACTTCGGAAAAATACAAAAAAAAAAAAAAAAATCGTAAAGTGCAAACAATAAAAAGAAAGTAAAAAAAAAAAAGTGCAGATTGCCTGCCCGCCACTGGGAGGGGCCATTTTGCTGTTTGTTTGCTTGAGAGGCGGTTCCTCTGCCTGTGTGCTTTTCCGCCATTGTGAGACTTTATTAAATGGAATGGCCTAACCCTTTCTGGCTCCACAGTTTTTCTACTGTCTGCCCAAATCCATTGTGAACCTGCCTGGCCTCAGCCACCAGGCATTACATGCTCCAATTGTTAAATTTGGTCAGTGAGCCCTGGCTAGTAGATAGCTTGGTTGGTTGAAGTGTCATCTGGAAGCACAGAGGTTGCCAGTTGATTCTCAGTCAGGGCTTATGCAGGAGCAGATCAATGTTCCTGTCTCTCACTCCCTCCCTTCCTCTCTCTCTAAAATCAATAAAATAAACATTAAAAACAAACACACACACAAAAAAAACCAAAGAAGCCAAAAAGAAATTGGCCAGCAGGAGTCCTTTCCTGCTGGTCCCTGTGTCTTTTTGACATGACCCCATTAATCTTTTTTTTTTTTTTTTACAAGGTCAGAGAGAGAGTCAGAGAGAGGGATAGATAGGGACAGACAGACAGGAACGAAGAGAGATGAGAAGCATCAATCATTAGTTTTTCATTGCCGTTGCGACACCATAGTTGTTCATTGATTGCTTTCTCACATGTGCCTTGACCGCGGGCCTTCAGCAGACCAAGCAATCCCTTGCTGGAGCCAGCGACCTTGGGTCCAAGCTGGCGAGCTTTTTGCTCAAGCCAGATGGGCCCGCGCTCAAGTTGGAGAGCTCGGGGTCTCGAACCTGGGTCTTCCGCATCCCAGTCTGACGATCTATCCACTGTTCCACCGCCTGGTCAGGCGACCCCATTAATCTTTAAAAGCCTCCTCTCCTTGTTTTCTACCACAAACAAGATGTCCCAGGCTTCCCAAGCACTTTCCCTGCCCCAGACCAGAGTCAGCCATTCTCCAGAGGGCCCTGGTTCCTTTTGGAAGGTCTGGATGCCAGTGATTGTCACAGGGTTAACTTGCCTTTCCCTAGCTACTGTATTTCTCTATATTCATTTTCTACTATATCCATTGATTATTTTCACATACTTTTCTATGAACTACCTGTTCATAGCCCTTATCTAATTTTCTGTTAGATTATTTTGTAATGTTAAACTTGATGTGTAGGACCTCTTTTTTAGTTTCAAGATACAGGGGTCCTCGGGTTACGACACAGTTCCATTTCTACAACAGTGACGTAACCCGAATTTTGGTGTAAGTTGAAACATACTCTAGCCTAAGTCACTTACCTATCCTAAAACAGTTGTAAAATTATAATCTAGAACATAGAAACACAACTAGCCCACAGGAAAAGGAAAAGAACATGGACTGTACTGTACACTGTACTCTAGTAACAGAAAAAATAACAAACAATGAGTGCAAAAAAATTCCTTATCTTTATTCCTGTGGTTGGCTCACACACTGGAAGGGGCATTGCAAAGCGGGAGAGAATGACCTATCGAGAAGAAAAAGCTGAAGAGGCAGGAGAACCTGTGGAAGGTGCTGGAGATATTGGGTCAGGTGAATCAGGATTGCCTAAGGAACATGCAGGGGACCCTGGAAATGATTTTACCAATACTATAGATGTTTCATCTTGAGAAGCAGCTGATGTAGAGGGTACAGGATTTGTTGCAGGCCTCTCTACCTTCTTAAAAAATTGTACCTGGCCTGACGTGTGGTTGCACAGTGGATCAAGCATAGACCTGGAATGCTGAAATTGCCGGTTCAAAACCCTGGGCTTGCCCAATCAAGGCACAAATGGGAATTAATGCTTCCTACTCCTTTCCCCCTTCTCTCTCTCTCTCCTCTCTAAAATGAATAAATAAAATCTTAAAAATAAATTACTCCAGGCTAGTCTGGAACTATTTCACACACATAGTCTGTAAGTACAATGCTAACAGCTAAGCCAAAACACTCATGTCTCAATTTTTTAACGTTTTTATGGGAATGAGCATTGTAGTATGTAGAGACTGTCTTAACCTAAGGATTCCCTACTGACTCTTTGATAACATTAATTGGAAATTTGCTTAGCTTTTAACTTTGTCTCGGGTACCTTTTATGGCAGAGACATTGACAGCTTTTATGTCATCAAATCTGTTGATCTCTTGTTTATGGCTTCTGGGTGGGGCTTCTAGGGTGGAGTATCTTCCCTGTATATACAGTGTGTCCGTAAAGTCATGGTGCATGTCAGTCCTGTGACTGGTCAAAAGTGCACCATGACTTTACGGACACACTGTAGATCAGTGGAGGGGTCCAGTAGAGAATCCCCCTTCCTGGCTGAAAGGCTATGCTGTCAGAGATGGTCATCAGATTTTACTAGCAACAGCCCCAAAATCAGACAAGAAGGTCCCTGTTTTACAAGCTGTTCAGGAAGGTTCAGGATTGTCCCCTCCATATCTTCCTCCTCTGTCAGCTCCATCCGCTGCAGAGAACCCTCAGGCTATATATAACAGGACTGTTGAAATCTGTGCTATACACACATTGCCCCACCTGGGAAGAGTGCCAGCAGCTTTTAGTTACTTTGTTTACTACTGAAGAGAGAGAGAGAATAAAATCAGAGACTAGGAAAGCTGACATTCTGGGGAGAAATGGCTCTGAGGAGGACGACTGGGACCACCTTGATAAGGTGTTTCCCATTGTCCGTCCTAAATGGGACCCTAACACTACTGCAGGATGGTAAGCTTTGAACACTTTTCACCAGTGTCTAGTTAGACAGGATCAGGGGAGCTGCCAGGAAACCCATGAATTTGTCTAAGGTGTCGGAGGTTATCCAGGGCCCCCAGGAAACTCCCTCAGCTTTCTTAAAGAGACTGCAAGAAACTTACAGAGTCTACACACCTCTAGACCCTGAAGCACCAGAGAATGCTAGGGCAGTTAACTTAGCTTTTGTGTTACAGTCCACTCCAGATTTCAGAAGGAAACTACAAAAATTAGAAGGCTTCCCAGGAATAGTAATTTCCCAATTGTTAGAAATAGCTCAGAAAGTTTATAATAACAGAGACACCTTTGAGGAAAAACAGACTAAGAAAATGACAAAGGTAGTTGTAGCTGTTTTAGAACCCCAGAATAAGAAATGGAAGCCTAAGTTAAGCAGAAATCAGTGCATTTATTGTAAAGAAGAAGGACATTGGAGGAAAGACTGTCCAAAGCTGAAAGGAAAGTCACAGCAGACCCCAAGAATCCTTAATCTAAAGGAGGACTGACAGGGCCAGGGCTCCATACCTGTTAGCCTTTACAAGTAGGAGGCTACTGGGTAGACTTCCTCTCTAGCACTAGAGCTTCTCACTCTGTTCTCACTGTCCTCCTCGGACTGCTCTCAGGAGAGCAAGTAATCATATATGAAAAGACTGTTAGAAGCTGGTATTCTTGTTCCTTGCCAATCCCAATAGAATGCTCCTTTACTGCCTGTCCAGAAGCCAGGCACCAAAGACTATGGTCCAGTCCAGGACTTACGGGAGGTAAATAAACGGTTGAGACAATACACCCAGCTGTGCCTAACTAACCCCTACATACTTTTAAGCCTGTTGTCACTGGACTCGAAACTTTACACAGTCTTAGATTTGAAAGATGCTTTCTTCAGCCTGACCTGTGGTGGCGCAGTGGATAAAGCGTCACCCTGGGAACACTGAGGTCGCCAGTTCAAAACCCTGTACTGGTCTGGTCAGGGCACATATGGGAGTTGATGCTTCCAGCTCCTCCCCCCTTTCTCTCTTTCTCTCTCTCTCTCTCTCTCTCTCTCTCTCTCTCTCACTCTGTGTCTCCTCTCTAAAATGAATAAAATAAAAAATAATAATAAAAAAAAGATGCTTTCTTCAGTATTCCTCTGGCCCCTGTAAGTCAGCCCATCTTTGCCTTCGAGTAGAATGACCCAGAGGCAGGCATTTCAGGACAACCTGGACCAGATTACCACAGGGCTTCAAGAATCCACCGACCCTCTTTGATGAGGCATTACATCAGGACCTGCTCGCCTTCCACCAGGAACATCCGGAGGGCACGCTGCTACAGTACATAGATGATTTGCTGCTAGCTGCAGAAACAGAGGTAAGCTGCTGGACAGCCACTGAGGGACTTCTACAAACACTGCAGACTCTGGGGTACTGGGTGTCAGCTAAGAAGGCACAACTCTGCACCTCCAAGGTGACCTATCTAGGCTACCACACTGAGGTGAGGAAGTGCACTCTCTCCTCCAGTCGTATAGAGGCAATCCTTCGAATTCCAACCCCCACTAGCAAGAGACAAGTTTGAGAATTTCTCAGGGCAGTTGGATATTGCAGGTCGTAGATCTCTAGGTTTGCAGAGATAGCCAAGTCTATACTCCTGTACAGCAGAAACCCAAGAGTTAATTTGGACAGAAAAGGAACAAGAAGCTTTTGAAACCCCCGAGAAGGCCCTTACTGAGGTCCCTGCCTTGGCTTTACCAGACATTACAAAGCCTTTCCAGCTCTTTGTTCACGAAAGCAAGGGAATAGCAAAAGGGGTTTTACCTCAAACTTTAGGGCCATGGCGCAAGCCTATTGCTTATCTCTGTAAGCGGCTGGACCCTGTTCGTCTGGATGGCCCAACTGTCTCAGAGCCATAGCAGCCACTGCCATACTAGTGAAGGAGGCAGATAAACTAACCATGGGGCAAGAGCTGTTCCTGACAGCTCCACATGCAATAGAGACTTTGCTTAGAGGAACTCCAGAAAGGTGGATGTCTAATGCTAGGATCATGCAGTATCAGACCCTGCTCATAGATCAGCCTCATATTAAGTTTGTCCAGATGCAGCCTATCAACCCAGCAAGCCTGATGCCTGATGAAGAACCGAGCATCCCCTTGCATGACTGCTCTGAAGTGTTAGACCAGGGGTCCCTAAACTTTTACACAGGGGGCCAGTTCACTGTCCCTCAGACCGTTGGAGGGCCGGACTATAAAAAAAGCTATGAACAAATCCCTATGCACACTGCACATATCTTATTGTAAAGTAAAAAAACAAAACAGGAAAAAAATACAATATTTAAAATAAAGAACAAGTAAATTTAAATCAACAAAATGACCAGTATTTCAATGGGAACTATGGGTTCAGATGCATCCTGTGCTCCTCTCACTGACCACCAATGAAAGAGATGCCCCTTCCGGAAGTGCGGTGGGGCGGATAAATGGCCTCAGGGGGCCGCATGTGCCCTCGGGGTGAAGTTTGGGGACTCCTGTGTTAGACTGTTCAAACTACAAGACCAGACCTTACTGATGTACCTCTATTTAATTCAGAAGTACAGCTATTCACTGATGGCAGCAGCTTTGTCCTAGATGGGGTTCGATATGCTGGAGCGGCTGTTGTAACTCCTGATGAGACCTTATGGACCCAATCCTTGCCCCACGGGACCTGGCTCAGCGGGAAGAACTTATCGCTCTCACCCAGGTGTTGAGGTGGGTCAAACGAAAGAAGGTCAACCTTTACACTGACAGTAGGTATGCTTTTGCTGCTGCCCGTGTTCATGCAGCAATCTACAAGGAGAGATGATTCCTGGCATCTGCTGGTAAGGACATTAAAAACAAAGAATAGATTTAGCTTTACTAGAAGCTATTTGGTTGCCGGAAACTGTAGCACTTATTCATTGTCCAGGACACAAGAAAGGGAACTTAGTAGAGGAAAAAGGAACTTGGGCAGCAGATCAGGCAGCCAAAGAAGTCGCTTTAAAACCAGTAGGGCCGCCTGACCTGTGGTGGCGCAGTGAATAAAAGCGTCGACCTGGGAACACTGAGGTTGCCAGTTCAAAACCCTGCACTGATCTGGTCAAGGCACATATGGGAGTTGATGCTTCCAGCTCCTCCCCCCTTTCTCTCTTTCTCTCTCTCTCTCTCTCTCTCTCTCTCTCTCTCTCTCTCTCACACTCTATGTCTCATCTCTAAAATGAATAAAATAAAAAATAAATAAATAAAACCAGTAGGGCCTTGCCTGACCAGGCGGTGGCACAGTGGATAGAGCGTCAGACTGGGATGCGGAAGACCCAGGTTCGAGACCCCAAGCTTGCCAGCTTGAGCACGGGCCCATCTGGCTTGAGCAAAAGCTCGTCAGCTTGGATTCAAGGTTGCTGGCTCCAGCAAGGGGTGGCTCCGTCTGCTGAAGGCCCGCGGTCAAGGCACGTGTGAGAAAGCAATCAATGAACAACTAAGGTGTTGCTACGGCAATGAAAATCTAATGATTGATGCTTCTCATTTTTCTTCATTTCTCTGTTTGTCCCTGTCTATCCCTCTCTCTGACTCTCTCTCTCTGTCCCTGTAAAAAATAAATAAATAAATTGCTATATAAAATTATATAAAATGGTATATAAAAAGATCTGACTTGCCCATTAATATTAGGTCTAATAATGGACCTGCATTTGTATCTAAGGTCTCACAGCTCGTAGAAAACACACTCCACATTAATTAGAAATTACATTGTGCTTACAGGCCTCAGAGTTCAGTTCATTTTTTCAACTTGTCCCAAGCTCTGAAGTCCTAACTAAATTCATTTTAGAAACTAGTGAAAACAGGACTGACTTACTCTCCCTAGTTTGCTAGAAGATAAATACACCCCCTACTGGGAAAAATTCACCCCACATATAATTGTATTAGGCAGGACAACGCCCCTTCTCCCTAGGTTCCCTTGAAAACCCCCTCAGAGATGGAGACAGTACAGACAGATCCCACCTCATCTATAAGTTGACCCTGAGAAGGACAACATGCCTTGCTCCAGCCACAAACTAGAAGCTGGCTGGTCTATGCATGGCAGAAGCTTAAGGAACATCACTGCATAGGAATCTTTTATAATAAAACTTTGGATGGGGAGGAACTCGGGTTGAGGGAATGCCAGAGTGAGTCATCTTAAGATTTAATACATGTGCTTCTATGAGTCATAAAGAAGAGGGGTATAAGTCCCTTCGCTAAGAAAGAAGCATATTTTAAAAGAAAATTGCTTATTACTAACAAGTTGTCACTGAAGGTTAAGATCTTTAAAATTAAGCCTGACCAGATGGTGGCGAAGTGGATAGATCGTCGGACTGAGATGCAAAAAACCCAGGTTTGAGACTGACAGCTTGCCAGCTTGAGCGCGGTCCTATCTGGCTTGAGCAAAAGCTCGCCAGCTTGGACCCAAGGTCTCTGGCTCCAGCAAGGGGTTGCTCAGTCTGCTGAAGGCCCGTGGTCAAGGCACATGTGAGAAAGCAATCAATGAACAACTATGGTGTCGCGACGGCAATGAAAAACTAATGATTGATGCTTCTCACCTCTCTCCGTTCCTGTCTGTCTATCCCTATCTATCCCTCTCTCTGACTCTGTCCCTGTAAGAAAAAAAAACAAAAAAACCAAACCAAACAAACAAACAAACAAAAAAAGAAAACAATGATCTTTAAAATTAAGAGTTCTGATTAAAAAGGGATTGTATAGTTTGTTTGTTTGTCTTTGCAGAGACAGAGAGTCAGAGAAAGGGATAGATAGGGACAGATAGACAGGAACGGAGAGAGATGAGAAGCATCAATCATCAATTTTTCGTTACGACACCTTAGTTATTCATTGATTGCTTTCTTATGTGCTTTGTCCATGGGGCTACAGCAGACCAAGTAACCCCATGCTCGAGCCAGCAACCTTGGGTCCAAGCTGGTAAGCTTTGCTCGAACCAGATGAGCCCACGCTCAAGCTGGCGACCTAGGGGTTTCAAACCTGGGTCCTCTGCATCCCAGTCCGACGTTCTATTCACTGCACCACTGCCTGGTCAGGTGGATTGTATAGTTTTGATAATAGAAGGTATAAGGTATAAATGTACTTTTAAGAAAAGAGAAAAAGTAAGTTGTTATGAAAGCTAGTTATTTCTGAATAGATAAGAAAGTTCATGAAAGCTAAGGGTTTATGTAAGTTGCAGAAAGTTTGTGCAGGTTGTAAGCAGTTTGTACAAAGAGAAAAAAGCGTTTAAGGAACAGAATAAGCCTCTATTGTATATTCTAGCAAATGTTGTGCCTCAACTTTATTTGTATACAAAATAAAAGAGGCTTAGATTTACTTTTCCTTCAACAAGGTAGCTTATGTGCAGCATTAAGGGAAACTTGTTGTTTCTATGCTAATAATTCTAGTGTAATTAAAGAAAGCCTATCTTTGGTTAAGGCAAACATAGAAAAGAGAAGAAAAGAATTTGGACAGTCAGATAATTAGTTCCAAAGAATGTTTAATTAATCACCATGGCTCACTACCCTTTGTCTGTAGCAATTAGTCCTCTTACTTTGATTTTAACTTGTCTGATAGGACCTTAACTTGTTTGATAGTAGGACCATGTTTAATCAATTTTATAACAAGGTTTGAGAAAGGATAAACTCTATCAAATTAATGGTAATCAGAAATCAATACACACTAATACAAGAGGATAGCAACAAAAACAACAATGAATCAATGATTTGATTAAAATTTAATTAAAACCAGCAGGGAATGAAGTATGGAAAAGAAAGGCTCAACATGAGTAATTTTTGAAAAATATTTACTTTCTCTAAAACAAAGAGACTTTTAGCAGAACTAACTCTTTCTGAATAGACTCCCTATTCCTGACCTTGAGGCCAGTCCCCCAGACTGTGGCCTTGGGCTAGCTTTGCAAGGTTGCAGGTGTTCTCAGAATGTTTCTCCCTGAATTAACCCTATAGACAAACATTGTAAGAAAGCTTGTTCCACTGCTCTGTTTTACTGCTATGCTTCCTCCTCTCCCCATTCCTCAGTCAGTATGTAATTCTCCCTATAAAACCCAACCCCAAACTGTGTTCAGGGCTGCATTGATTTGAAAGACTTAGGTTTCTATGCGGTCCGCATAGCCAGCTAATTAAAGACTCCAAATTTCCTTTTTTTTAATACTTTATTCAATATTTTTCTGAGGAAGAGAGAGAGAAAAAGAGGGAGAGAAAGAGAGAGAGAAGGGGGAGGAGCAGGATGCATCAACTTCCATATGTGCCTTGACCAGACAAGCCCAGGGTTTTGAACCAGCGACCTCAGCATTCCAGGTTGATGCTTTATTCCATTGCGCCACTGTGGACAAGGCCCACCGAGGGTGAGGACGATGGAGACACAGAGACCCGACCCTGGAGACCAGGTTCAGTGACACAGATCCGCTTTATTCAGGAAGTAAGCTAGCTTATATACACGAATTCAGACTATAGGGTGTTCCAGCGTGTTTTTCAAAGCCAATGGCAAAAGAGATCAGGGAGTTGCCTGGTTGGTGCTGAGTCACTTCCTTACAGCGGGTGAGCTCCCTCTCAGGTGTGCCTAGTAGGGTTTCAGGCACTGGAGGGTTCTCACAGCATTGCAGCAGCCACAGCTGCTAGGAATGCGCTCTGCGCTCTACCTACATTTCCCCCCTTCTCTTTTAATTAGGGCCAGATGGACTTGATGAATAATAGCTTGCTGTTGCTGTCTCTATGGGCAGGATAATGCCAGGGTGGGGAAAAGCAGCCCATACTTGGGGGTCTGCCCGTGTCTGAGAGTTAGCGGTTATTAAGCAGGAACAGAGTACCAGGGCCTAGGGGCCCGTCAGGAGCCATTCTCTGGCCTTGTTCTGTTAAAGTCTTCATATCCCCCCAGGTGATAGGGTGCAAACACTGGCCATGAGGTCTTCTGGAGTGCTGAGGACCTCCTCCCCTCAGGCATTCATCCAGAGTGAGATCCGCCATCTCCTGGGTTGGGGGGTTCACCAGAGGGCCCATCCCAGGACACCAGGATCAGCCCCATGTTTCGTCCTGGGATCCAAACTGGCTGAGGGCTGTTCTCTGGAAAGACATAAACACAACCTCTCCCCTGCACCAGAAGGGGGTGTGGACCCCACCACCGTGCTGCGGCCAGGTCCCTCCAGCGTACCAGGAAGAGGTACGAGGGCTCCAGACCTAACGTTGCACGACATACGTCCCTCTGTTGGCACATGGGAGTGTATAAGCTGGCCCATGGGTCTGGAGTGGGAGTATGGGGTGGAATAATTAAGGGTGAAGACAACACTGGTAAGCACTTCTCTGGGTGAAGCACGGGCTATATAACTTGATGTCCTTGTGCAGCCATTCAACAATGACTTGCCCTTGGGGGTTATAAGAAATGCCTAGTCCAAGGGTTGAAACCTGAGAGGATCTCCCAGTAAGTACAAAGATCCTTTTTACTAACTTTTAACTCTCCTACTCTGCAATAGGGCATGAAGGGTTCAACCTTGCGGGGCTAGAGAGTGAGAGAGAAGGTTTACCATTGCATAGGGTCACTCACCCATCCCTTAGATGCCAGTTAGGTCCGTGTTCAGGTACCAGTTGTGGACAAGGCCCACCGGGGGTGAGGAAGACGGAGACGCAGAGACCTGACTCTGGAGACCAGGTTCAGTGACACAGATCCACTTTATTCAGAAAATAAGCTAGCTTATATACACAGGTTCAGCCTATAGGGTGTTATAGCGTGTCTTTCAAAGCCAATGACAAAAGATACCAGGGAGTTGACTGGTTGGCGCTGAGTCACTTCTTTACAGTGGGCAAGCTCCCTCCCAGATGTAGTAGGGTTTCAGGCGCTGGAGTGTTCTCACAGCATTGCATCAGCCACAGCTGCTAGGAATGTACTCTGCGCTCTACCTACATGCCGCCACAGGTCAGGCAAGACTCCTGATTTCTTAAGTTGGCTAATTGGTTGATTTTGTGGCAAGACGTTTTATCTCGCTGTTCCAATACAAAAGTATAACAGTCCAAATCTATTCCCAACAGCCAGTCAGAATGACCAAGCCTTGGCTAAGACTAGGATGACCCAGAGGAAGGCCAATAAAGGGTTCAGAACAGCACGTGTGTGAGGAACAGGCTGCTTGGAGGGAGGCAGAGATTTCAAGGCCACCGTGGGTAAGGGGACAACGACACAGGAGAAGAGAGAGCTGAAAAGAACATACCCTGAGCCCCAGGGGTCTGAGCACTTCAGCGTGGACACTGGATGCCCCAGCATTTCTCTTCAGTGATAGGCAGCTCTCAGGGTGCCTGGGGTCTTGTAGCTCACAAACACCCAGAAAGAATGTCACTGGTACCCCTTCCTAGTCATGTTATCCTAAAAGGCAGGCAGGCAGGATGGCAGGGACAAGAGTTACATAGGCTTTGGCGTTCTTACTTCTCACATTCACAGGCCCTCTTAAGCGTGAACCCGAGGCCTTATGCCAGTAACTCTTAGGCTAAGGTGACCAGATTTTAAAATTGGTAAAGTGGGACACCATTGACTTGGGGAGGGGGGTTCTTGATTAAAAATTTGGTCTATATGGAGCAAAAAAAATTTTCATTGAATGCAAAAATAATATTGTAATATATATTTTTAAATTTCAACATAAGTACAATTTACAAATATAATACATTAAAAATTATGTATAGTATTATTTTATTCTTTGGCATATTTCTCATTTGAGTGAATTGTTTTTAGTACATTGCTGTCATTGTTTAAAAGGTCATGAAATTTTTCACAAGAATTTGTTAAATTATATTTCACACATAAAATGGCTTTCAAAGTCTCAACACTTAATTGTGATTTTTCTGATGTCTACATTTTATTTACCGTAGAAAAAACGCATTCAGTTGCAGCATTAGTTCCTGGTAAAGATAGTGCATATTCCACAATATTTAGTGCATTATTGTATGGAACATGGTTTGTTTCAAAATGATGAAATATTTCTAACCATTTGTTCTCTATTGTGATTTTTGCTGATGCCCAAGATTTAACCTTTTCCTTATCAATATATATTTTTAATAATGATACCTCATTAAAAAGATCATTTTCGGAATAGTAATCATTTTCCCATAGTAATCTATATGGGAAATTTTGAGTGAGTCAGAGGGATCAGGTTACACAGTCCTGAAACTGATGCCAGAGCTGCATGAGTAGGCGGGCGGCGGGAGCAGGTAGGGCAGCACCTACGGTGCGCTCGCTCGGTGGCCACGCTCCCCGTGTCCAGCCCCGCTGCCCGCTGGAGACCAAGCGGTTTGTGCCTCACGGAGCCCGGAGCCGCTCGTTGGTGTCCAGGATGCAGGCCTATGGGTAGTTAGGGGACTTGACAGCCGCCGCCCCAGCAGGTACATCCTGCTCCAAAGTTCTTTGTTTCAGGGCCCCACAAGGGGCAGCCAGCTCTTGCGGCAGTGCGGGCGCTTCCAGGTCGAGGCGGGGTCTTTCCGCCGAAAACCGTATATTCCCTTGCTGTTCTCCCGCTGTTCCCTTGTTTTTGTGCATTCTTTCCAAAAATCGGGACTTTTTTTAAAACAACGCGGGACGCAGGACAAATTGTTAAAAATCAGGACTGTCCCGTCGAAAGCGGGACGTCTGGTCACCTTACCTTAGGCAGGACTGCCAAGTTTCCTGGTGAGAAAGTGGGCAGAGAGGGAACAGGAGGCATTGTGGCTTCTCCAGATTTAACCCTGACCCCCAGTGGGGTTCCTTGGTGCAGTACCCCAGAGACCCACTAGATAGCAACACTGCACCATTAATATCGGCTGCTGACATCCAGGAGATACTGGTTCCCTTTACCTGAAAACCCCTCAATTTTACCCTACCCACGCAGAATCTTTCCTGACTTTACCCCTGGAGCCTGTGAGTGACGGGAGGTAAATCTGGAGCATAGATACAGAGGATATTTGGGGCTTGTGTTGGCTAAATTCTAGAAACAAAGAATGCTTTCTTCACCTGTCCCTTCCAGCCTGCTGCCCTGCCCCTCTCATTGTCCCATTCACCTAGACCAGTGGTTCTCAAACTTTTTTTTTTTTTTTTTTTTTTTACAGGGACAGAGAGAGAGCCAGCGAGAGGGATAGATAGGGACAGACAGACAGGAGCGGAGAGAGGTGAGAAGCATCAATCAGTTTTTCGTTTTGACGCCTTAGTTGTTCATTGATTGCTTTCTCACATGTGCCTTGACCACAGGCCTTCAGCAGACCGAGCAACCCCTTGCTGGAGCCAGCAACCTTGGGTCCAAGCTGAGGAGCTTTTGCTCAAGCCAGATGGGCCCGCACTCAAGCTGGTGACCTCGGGGTCTCGAACCTGGGTCTTCTGCATCCCAGTCCGACGCTCTATCCACTGCGCCATCACCTGGTCAGGCGGTTCTCAAACTTTTTGAAGTCAGGGTGCTTTTAAATCCTACAAATAATTGTAGGCACACAATATACAAATTTCTGAGAAATATGTTATAATCATTCAAATATAAGAAGTTATAATAAGTCAAATATTTTTAAAAAATTAAGTCCAAGCATGCTTTTATGGTAATTAAATGAAATAAATACAACAAAATTAAATTTATTCTGACATTAAAAAACATTTTTATGTTACATTTTTTGAGTTATGCTTTTTAGAATTTACGTAAAAAAGAGGGGTTAAAAAATTAAAGAACGAGCCTGACCAGGTGGTGGCGCAGTGGATAGAGCGTCGGACTGGGATGCGGAAGACCCAAGTTCGAGACCCTGAGCTCACCAGCTTGAGCGCAGGCCCATCTGGCTTGAGCAAAAGCTCGTCAGCTTGGACCCAAGGTCGCTGGCTCCAGCAAGGGGTTGCTCGGTCTGCTGAAGGCCTGTGGTCAAGGCACATGTGAGAAAGCAATCAATGAACAACTAAGGTGTTGCAACAAAAAAATAATGATTGATGCTTCTCATCTCTCTCCATTCCTGTCTGTCTGTTCCTATCTATCCCTCTCTTTGACTCTCTCTCTGTCCCTGTAAAAAAGAAAAAAATTTTAAAAAACGACAAAAATATTATCTTTTTATATATATATAGATACATTCTTAGTAAGATTTAGTAAATTCGGCAGGTCCTGGCCTGAATGTGTTAAGTTTTTTCATTCTTGTGTTTATGAGAAACATGAACCTGATGTGTCCTAGCAATTTCTTCAATGTTTGAGCATATATTTGAAAGGCAAACTCTCATTTCCTTGTCAATGCATTGAAGAATTCCTCTCTTTTTACTCTTAATTGTGTTGAGGGTAGAAAATCCTAATTTCACTGTAGGCATTTCTCCTGTGTGCCCTGACCAGGAATCAAACCCAGAACTTCCACACGCCAGACCAACACTCTACTACTGAGCCAACCAGCCAGGGCTCATATTGTTTCTTTCTTTTGTTCCTTTTTTTGTTTTATTTTTGTTTTTGCGCCGTTGTCCCCGTTCATCATATTGTTTCTTGACTGGAGTTCTCACTTGCAACTTTTTTCACCAATGGACAGAATGAACATTATTACTACAGCACTTAGAATATGCTGTTGTGCAAATGAATGTTAAAAAAGAGTAAGGAATGTAAACTTGTGATTTCCACATTGGGCAGCTGCCCAGACACCCACCTTAGGGAGAACCCTCATTATGAGTGACATTTTAACAACCAATTTGATACAAAAAATTACGTATCGGTTCTGTTGAACTGGTGTGAACTGGCTGAATCCCACCACTACCTTAAAGTAATTTTCTCACTGGCCTCCCTACCTTCACCCAAACCAACTTGTCCTAAGCACAGTCAGAATAACCCTTCTGAAATTGGGTATGGTGGTGCAGTGGATAGTCAACCTGGAACACTGAGGTTGTCAGTTCGATACCCCTTGCTTCTTTGGTCAAGGCACATATGGGAGTTGATGCTTCTTGCCCCTTTTTTCTCTCTCCCCTCTTTAAAATGAATAAACTAAAAAAAAAAGAAATTGGGTATGGCTCAGGATGGCTGAAAAATGTGGGCCTTGGGTCCAGCACCAGCTGTGTGGCCTTAGGCACAGCCCTAAACCTCTCTGAACCTTGAGAAGGACCTCAGCATCCCTTCATTCAGTGGAATTTCATTACATGTGTTCTAAAATTTTTAAATTTCAGCTAACAAAGAGACCCCTAATACTTTACTCCCCTGGGCAAACATAGGGACACTTCAAAGGCATGTTATCAGAGTCCTCTCTCTCCCTTCTTTTGCTAACTTATGACTTCAAGTTCCCTTTCCCCTTTTCTCCGAGGATCACAACCATGTCTCATCTTCTTGATCTGAGTGTCACAAGGTAGTCTCGGGATTGATGTGTTGGGGAATGGGCCAGGGTTGCTCCCTCTTCCTGTCTTCCTGTAAAGCAGTGCTTGCAAAGGGTAAAGGTTTCTCATTTCAAAACTCTTGAGTGTGTGGTCTACTAGTCCACAACACCCTGTTTCCTCATCCACAAAGCCTGCCCTGCCTACCTTGCAGGATTGCGGTCAAGATTAAATCATGTTAAAAATAAAAAAAAGGAATAAATAAAATCTAAAAATAAAAAAGATTAAATCATGTAATCATATTTGAGGAAGCACTTTTCAAAAACGGCTACACAGGTGTAAAATACTAGGTGCTATTTCCCAGCTTGAAATATAAACCCCTTATCCTGATGGCTTGAGCCTCCAGCACATGCCCACCTGCCTCCCAGAATTATGGCCCATCACCCTCCCAACACATCCTGTAATGCAGCCAAACCAGGGGCCCAGAATTTCCCTGCTGTAACCAGGTCTTCCTTGCTCCTGTGTGTGTCTCTGTTCCCCTCTTCCTCAGCCCACCTCTCAAGATTCTTCCAACACCTTTAGGCTCAATAAGATAAGAAATTTGGATGGAGCCTGACCTGTGGTGGCGCAGTGGATAAAGCGTCGACCTGGGAACACTGAGGTCGCCAGTTCAAAACCCTGCACTTGTCTGGTCAAGGCACATATGGGAGTTGATGCTTCTAGCTCCTCCCCCCTTTCTCTCTCTCTCTCTCTCTCTCTCTCTCTCTCTCTCGCTCACTCTGTGTCTCCTCTCTAAAATGAATAAATAAAAAGAAATTAAAAAAAAAACAAACAGAAAAGGGCTTTTAAAAAAAAACAACCCTGCACTGGTCTGGTCAAGGCACATATGGGAGTTGAGTTTCCAGCTCCTCCCCCCTTTCTCTCTCTTTCTCTCTCTCTATCACTCTGTGTCTCCTCTCTAAAATGAATAAAATAAAAATAATTTAAAAAAAAAGAAATTTGGGTGGAAAAAAAAAAGAAATTTGGATGGTATTTTTTTGTAAGTTATATAAGTAATACCTACATTTTGTCAAATAAAAAGCAAGTTTCTGTCTCCCTCCTCTACACCCCACAACCCCCCACCACGCTGAGTTACTCCACAAATACACTTTCAAAAAGTTTTTGTGGTTCTACCAGCATATGTACATATGTGCCTTTAAATGTAGGTAAATGGAATTACTGTATACTAAACATATACCTCACTCTTTTACTGTCTCCTGGATGTATTCCCTGCAGAGAGAATGGCCTCCCTGCTTTTAACAGCTGTGTGACATTACCACAAATTATAACCATGGTCTTTTTAACACCCTCCCCCTCAGGGTGGACAGGTGCTTGTTATTGCAACCAAGGCTGTGATACTACTGCCCCTCCATTGCTGAGCAGGGTGCCATGTTTCTATAGAAAAGTCCCTGACATGAACCACCAGCATGAAATGCTCAGGTGTGGAGCATTTGCTGGAGTCTAACGTCAGACTGTAACTGGGTTCAAACCCCAGTGGTTCCACCTGTGTCTCCCTCTGCCTCAGTTCTCCCATCCCTAAAGTGGAGATCATAAGGGAGCCATCCCAAGGATGACATGAGATAGCATATTACAGCACTTAGATCAGGGGAAGGGCCCAGAGCTGCTGGCCACAATTCTCCCTCCTGTTATAGGGCCTGTGTGCTGCCATCTCCCCTAGATAGTGCCAGCACTATCTATACAGGCCCTGGTCTTGGTCGCCTGTGTGCCCACTGCACCCTGAGTCCCTGTGTTTGTTCTGGCCCATCCTGCAATGTGTACCTTCCTGTGGGGCAACTGTGTTAGGCTTACTCACTGGTATACCAGTTGCAAGCACTTTGCTTGATTAGTGTGTGAGCACCCGGCAGAGGCACGTGAGCATAGCCTCTATAAGGCTGTGGGTGGGTATGCTCAGGGGGATTGCAGATGTGCAGCTTGCCTGCCCTCCACTGTGAAGGGCCATTTTACTGTTTGTATGCCTGAGAGGTGGTTTCTCCTGCCTATGTGTTTGCCCACCATTGTGAGACTTTATTAAACGGAATGGCCCAACCCTTTTTGGCTCCGCAGTTTTTCTACTGTCTGCCCGAATCTAATGTGAACCTGCCTGGCCTCGGCCACCAGCTTTACACCTTCCCAAGACCCAATAACCGGAGAGGAGGACAGGCTCTCTTCTTTGTAGAGTTCCCACAGAAGCCCTGACCCCTTGCCATTTCTTAACCTCCCACTCCTGTCCAGTCAGTGATCGGGAGGGGGGTGCTGAGAAGCTCTGTGAAGAACCAGGGTTTTGGCTAGCCCATGAGACCAGTAGGTCTTCACAGGTCCAGACCCCTACTCCCTTCTCCCAGGCCTGAGTCTTTCTTCAAACTCTGTTACTCAAGGAAGAGTGAGATGATAGCGGCCCAGCCAGGGCTGGGAAAGGCGCCTCCAGACTTCGGAGTTGTCCCAGCCTGCCCTCTGCCACAAACAATCCCCCCCTTCACAGTTGTGTTTGCTAGCTTGTTAGGGGAGATTAGGCCAGGTCCTCAGACACACTATGAGGAAGAAGGGCAAGCAAATCCAGTCCAAGGGTGACCTTGGCACTACTAGCAGGGTTCAGCCCAGACTCCACCTGGCTGCTGGGCAGACAGGAGGTACCCTGCAAGAGTGGTTGCTGCGGGGTGGAGTGAAGGAGGGAGCAATAACCAGCCCCAACTCCAGAGGAGCAGCAGTGCTAGGGGAGAAGCTGGGCAGAAAATGTCAGGAACCATGATTGCCTCAGCATTGAGTCTTCACCTGATAACATAACAGTAATAGCAGTAACAATAGCAGCTGCTAATGGGCTTTTTACAAGAGGCTAGGCCCATTATTACCTTCATTTCACAAGTCAGTTAGGGGAGGCTCCAGAGCAAGCCCTCACCACCTCTGGTAAGTACCCCAATGGCTAACAACACTGGCCTGTTTCACAGGTGCTTGTCACTGTATCCCCATCATCAACCACGTGAGAAGGCCTGGCAGGCTTTGCTACTTTGCAAATTAAGAACCGGCTGGAGTGGTCTAGGCAACCCCGAGGATGACCCCCGCTGTAGCTGAATCCGGCCGAATCTCTGGGCCGCGTCCACTTACTTCAGAAAGGTTGTGTATTTTCGGCCCAGAGGCAATGTGGGTTTTTACGCTATCTGCCTTAAAGGATTATTCCTATAACTCCCTCCAGAGAACCCCACCGCCCACGCAGCACCCGGCCTGTTAGTCCCTGCGGCAAACACCCTGCACTTTGTTGTCAGAGCCTGCTCTGGGCTGGGAGCCGGGGGCGGGTGGTGGCGGGGGAAGTTGAGCAAGACCCGGGCTCAGCCTGGGAAGGGGCCTCCGCCCAGGAGGATGCGAAGGAGGGTGCGTTCGCTGTAATGGAGCAAAGCGGCCGTCGCCGAGATCAGAGGGCTTCCCGGAGGCGGGAGCTACAGCAGGATTTGGAGTAGCGGAGATGCTCCAAATGTGTTTCAAGGAGAAGGTGAGGACTAAAAGTTTCGGGGTAGCAGGCCCATTTGGCCTGAGAATGAGACTGCTGGATGGAGGGGGACGGGAGGTGGCTGTTATTGGAGTGGGTTTTCTTGGGGGTGACGTGATGATAGCAGTTGAGACCTAGAATCTAGGTCCTAGATTATGCGCCTCGTGAGATTATGAGGCGAGGACGGAGCCCGGAAGACACCAGCTCCGGCGCAAAACAGGGTTTTCTGCTCAAGCCGAGACACCCCCTGTACGGAGTGGGGTGGGGCAGGCTCCACACTCTGAGCGGCGGGGGACACCTCCCGGCGGCTAGGGCCAGCTGGAGCCCGGAATTCGGGAGCCCAGTCCCGCCCCGCCCCTAACACTGGCTCGCAGGTAGGGAAGAGGCGGGGCGCTGGAGCCCCGCCCCCAGGAACCACGACCCAGCTGCTTGGCTACGCCGCTCGGAACTGAATCCCGGGGACGTGGGGCCACAGGGAGGTGAGCAAGGGCGACAGGCGGGGCTGTGCTCCCAGCCGCAGAATCTCCAGTGCCGGAAGGGTCCGTGAGGTCGTCCCCAAGCCCATTGTAGGGCGGCGTTGCGTGAATAGCGACGGTGCCCGCCCTGCGGAGCTCTCGGGTCCCACGTGGGCCAAGCCGGACGCCAGAGGTCAGGCTGGACTCGGACTGGGCTGTGAGACTAGATCTTCCACTCCCTGGGTCTCAGGTGGGACTAGACGCCTACGGGGTCCCTGGACCAAGGGCCCTCCAATGTGGGGGCACGTTGATTGGGCAGAAGTTTAAAGCCCCGGGAGGAAGAGAAGGGGACTGCCACAGGGTAGCACCACACAGTTCCGCCTTACCCCAGAAGGGCGTGGAATTAAGATCCTCCCCTCCTCTTTCTCTCTTTCTCTCTTTCTCTCTCTCTCTCTCTCTCTCCCTCTCTCCCTCCCTCTCCCCCCCCTCAGATGAGCAGCCCGAGCTAACGTGGAAACAGGTGTGGGAGGGTGGGCTCTCACAGAAAGGCTGTGCCTGAGCTCAGAAATTGGACACAGGCTTTTTGACTTCTGGACTTAGGGCCTTGGAAAGGTTGGCCCCTGTTTTGTGGTTCGTGTAGAGAGGGCATATGTTCCCACTCTAGGTGGGAGGGGAAGCCAGGGTCGCAGCCCTGAATGGCTGAAAGACTAAGGGAGCAAGCTGAAAAGTTCGGTGTCTCAGGAGGATGAGGCTTGAGGGAGTGAGTCCACATGTGGGCTCACTGCTGTTTCCCAAGTGGCTAGATTTAGGACCCCTGTGTGTGACATTTGCTGGTAAAATGAGCCCAGCATCTGTGTTATGTTTCTGTCACTCTGTAGGTAGGGCAGAGAGTGATGTGGAAACTGAAGCTTGTGGCTCTCAACCACAGGGGTGATTTTGAGGGCCAGGGCATGTTTGGTAATATATAAGAACATTTTGGTTGTCACAGCTCAGTGTCGTTGCTATTTGACGTTGAGTGGGTAGAGGCCAGGGATGCTGCTAAACATCCTACAATGCATGGGACAGCTTCCACGACCAAGAATCTTCCAGCTCAAAATGTCAGTAGTGCTGTGCCAAGGTTGAGAAATCCTGCTGCAGCACCGGGCACATCAGTAACAGGCACACCTTGTTTTATTATGATGCACTTTATTGTGTTTCACAGATGTTGCGTGTTTCACAAATGCAAGGCAAGACCCTCCATCAGTAAAAAGATTATGACTCACTTAATTGTAGTGGTTGGGAGATGAACCTGCAGTATCTCTGAGGTATGCCTATACTTTTCACTGACTTCCCCTCCCTGCCTCAGTTTCTCTTGGGGTTTGTGGAGAAATTTGTAATAAACCTAGATAAGATAAAAGGTGAGGAGGTGCGAGGGCAGTTATTCCCCTAGCAAGAGAAGCTGCCTTTGGTTCCGCAAGTCTGCCTCTTCCTGCTCAAACCATGGGCTCTGTAGGAAGTAGGTCTGGGTGCCATGGGGAGGAGCTGAGACCAGGATCAGGGAACAGTCCTGGAGTACTTCACCCCAGGGCAGCTTCCTACATAGGAACTCCGATGTCCCCTGGATATGAGCTCTTTTCTCATAGATGTCCCCAAAGCTGGATTGCTGATGCAAGCATGGATGCCTGATGCCATGTGAGCTGCTAGAATTTTCCCTTTTAAACTCACACCTAATTCTCTTCCAGTATTTACAACAGGAAAATAACACTTGGGATATAATAAGGCTCCTTATTCCTCGTGGCTCTCCAGTTTGCTTCCCTCCTGCAATAAAAAAGTTCCACTGTGGTCAGACCAGAGCCTGGCTGAGAGAGCAGGGAACCCACTTGTGGTGTTAAGTGAGCAACAGTGAGAGATGGCGAATATCCGAGCCACAGAGCAGGGGAATCCCGGGCAGGGATGACTCTGAATTCACAAAGGCAGGATGGGGTGAAACAGGGGCCCAGGCCACCCCACCGCCCTCCTTCCCCTTTCCTGGCAGTATCCATTGCCCCTTGTCATGTTCACTTCTGACTTTTGAACCCTGGTAGGATGAGGACAAGGGACAGTTTCTGGTTTGACTTCTGCATTTTGGGTAGGTTTTTTTTTTTTCTTGTCATTTAGCTTTAAAATGCTGGAGTGAGACTCCGATCTTTTTAGTAAAACATAAACCTCAATAGTGGCCTTATCTGTAGTGTGTCCCTTGAGGGACCAGGCAGCACTCAGACTTATACAAAGCTGTTCAGGAAGTAAGCAGTAGAGCTCAATATTGAACCTGGGCTGCCCTTTCTCAGGCCCAGCTTTAAATCCTGTGCCACCTGCCTGTAAAGAGACCACCAGGTAATTCCTACTTGGGTTGCTCATTGCTGAGCTGTAGCCCTACCTGCTGTCTCACACACACTCACTGCCCAGGATGGGACTTCTGTTTCTCTAGAAAGAATGACTCGCACCCACCCATACATTGCAGAGACCACGGGATCGGAGTCTGGCTCTGGGTCAGCAGTGGTGTTTTTACCATGGCCAGGGGTCTGGACACTCCATGACCTTTTCTCAGGGTTCCTGTCAGCTTGCTGTGTAAACTCTGCTCCAGACTAGACACCAGAGAAGAGCAGGAAGAAATCGAGGGTATGTCTTGCATGCATGGACCTGTTCATGTCTGGGTGACCTGGAGCTTCCTTTTGGGTCAGGATGAACAGTAGTGCAGTGAGGTGATCCCGGCCCCTGCCTGCCCCACCCATGCAGTATTGGGGAGATGTGCTCTCCTGGCCACTTTTCCTCCCCTGCACATCCCTGTTGGTCCTTGTGCCACCCACTCTGGAGCAGGCCTTAGTGTTGCCCTGGCCACCCCTGGGGATTTCCAGAGTGAGCTCACACATTCACTCCCAGTTTCCTATCAAGCTGAGTGAGGCTGAGGGAGGACAGGAGGGGACATCAGTGCCCTCTCAGGGTGCAGGCTGACCTGGCTAGCAGGGGTGAGGGTGGGGGTGGGGGATGGGGTGACACTGGAGACTGCCAGGCAAGACAACTCTCAGGACACAGGCCAGAGGCAGTGCTGTGTCTGACCTGTCTTTAGGGAAAACAAGGGTTTTCCCCAGATTGCCCATGAAGTTACTGTTACTTCTCTGTGGCAGTTAGATGGGCATAAAGAAAAATTCATCTTGTCATCTCCAAGGGACTAGAGAGCCATCATGGCCTTATTTCCTCATTAGGGAAATTTATTCAGGGACCCACTTAGAAGCAGGTCATTTGCAATTCCAAAGCTCTTGGAGGGAAGGTGCCATTGACCAGTGTGGCTAGTAATTGTCCAGGTCCTGAGTGAGAATGGTGCAGAATGAAGAAATAAACTCAGAAAAAGGATGGGACAGGGAGGTCTCTGCACAGCAGATAGCTTGCAAGAGCGAGTCTCCACCCCCAAACTGCTTTATTTATAGGGCAAAGCAAAGTCATTTGCAAATCAAAGAGATCTCTGATACAAAGTCCCATTTCTAAGGCAACCTAAGAATTCTCCCAAGTGCAGAAACCCCTCCACCCTGCTTGACATCTTAACTTCACAAAACAGGATAAAAAGAAAACTGCTTTCAGTCTCTCCTAGGGACATGGGGAATAGGACAGGGACATAGGGGATAGGAGAGTAGAAACAATACAGCATCACAGCTAACATGGAGGTGTGGGGAAAACCTTAGCCTTTGGCAACATAACCAAGCAAGTGAGGTGGGGGGGGATGGGTAGCGTGTCAGCTTACTGCCAAACCCCCACATCTCTGTCCTCCCAAAATCAAAACTGCAAGGACCCTGTCAACTTGCAGTCTCCAACAGGAAGGACTGTTCCCCTCCCCCAGGAAGGTGTTTGGAGCTAGGTGGATGGTCTGAAGGCCTGGAGGGTGTGGGGAAGCCGTGGGAGGTCAGATGCAAGGCCCAGAGGCTGGTCGGCACAGTTCTCTAGGAGAGTGTGATGAGTAGGATGAGGGTCACTTAGTCTGTGCCTCATTTCCCCAGCTGTATGGTACCCGGGTCACAGTAGTCTGTGTGGGAGAGTTGCTGTGAGAATTGCAGCAGTGGTTGGTGTCAAGACTTGGGCCCAGTGCCCAGCCACTCTAGGAACATGGCGAGGGAGCCGTCATGATAACGGAATCATGAGTACTGTTAGGAGTGTGTCTGTGTGCCCTTGCCACAGACATGATGACGAAGCCAGTACCTCATGGGCTACTGGACTGGATGGAACGTGCTGGGGGATGGCGGTGCTGCTGTTACTCTGTAGCAGTGGCTGGTCTGGGTGGAGGTACTGCAGTGCTATGAAGGCCAAGGGAAATGAGGGTTTGTTTCGATCTAGGAATGGAGGATCAGGCCCTAAACTGCTGCCTGTGAGCATGTGTGTCATGATGGTTTGTGTGTGTCGAGGAGTGTCACGGAAGCGGTGATGCTCAGCTCTGCTCTTGGGCTCTGAGAGCAGGGCAAGCTACCCAGAACCTTGGTTTTCTCCTTTGATTCCTACATGTGGCCCCAGGGCCTGTGCTAAAAGCATCCTTAGGTGATCCTGCCCCTTGGTACCCAGCACAAAGCACCTTTTCCCTGTCTCTGCGCGGGTCATGCCTCTAGTGTGGCCCCAGAGGGCTGGAAGAGAAGGTGAGGGGTCTGCTGGAGCAGGACTGGTAACCAAAGTCTGACCTTATCAGCCAAGGAAGAAAATGAGATAAGAACAGAGAGAAGAGAATGTGAGAGCCCTTTGATAAATTGAGAAGGGCTGCCCAATCCTTGGGTGTTAGCAATTCTGCTGGAAGGGATGGGGTCTCATGAGTCAAAGGCCAGACCTGGACTACTTAGAGTCACCACCCTAGGCCTGTTCTTTTGCTACGTTGTCTCACTGGTTCAAGGGTGACAGGAGGCTGCAGAATGTGGGCAGATCACAGCCCCACCACCTCCTAACTATGGGGCCTCAGACAGGCAACTTAACCTATCTGAGCCTCAGTTTCCCCACCTGTCAAATGCAGATCTTTGACCTTTGAGTTCTTGGCTTAGATATAGAGACCCACTGAGTGATGCTGGCAGAGGTCAGCCAGGATAGCAGTTACTGGCCATTGACAGGGTACCAGGCGCTGTGCATTCATGATCTCATGTCATCTGTACTAGATTTGTGTGGGGGGGGGCATAATCCTATTTCACAGCAGAGAAAACTGAGGCTCAGAGTTTGATAAGGTGCCCAAATTCTTCCCCCAGGGTAGGTGGTCAAGTCAGTATTTGAGCCCTGTTTCCAGCCCCCCAGCCCTCAGTCTTCAACAAGAGAATCTGTGCTGCCCCAAAGCAAGGTGGGATAGGTGGGCAGTGATGAATAGGTAGGTTTTCAAGTCCCCCTGGTGTGGGTGTCCTGGATGGGCCTGTGTCCAAGTGCCCTGAAGCCCTAGCAGCCAAGGGGCTGGGGCCAGCTGCTTCCAGGGAACTAGCAAGCTCCAGGGCAGAGTTCTGGGGGATCAGGTTTATTAGCTCTTTAATGACTATTTACAAGCTGAAAAGTGTTTGCCTGGCATGTTTCCTCTGAGGTAGTGGCACTCAGCTCCCTTTCCTGAGTATGTTGTAGCATGGGACCCAGGGCCTGACTTCTGGCTGAGTGACACCGGGCCAGGTGCTTGCTTCTCTGTAAACTATGGCAAGACTTTGCCCCTCAGCTGTGTTTGCTTCAAGGGTGAGCCTGAGCTAAGGGTGACAACAGCATGCAGATTTCAGGCCCCTGGAAGGCTACTCAGTCTTTTAAGCATACACAAACTGAGCTCAGAGATGTTAAGTAGCTGGTCTGAGATCACACAGCATTTAAGGCTGAGTCTAAAACTGTCTTCTGAGTTGGAGAGTGTTTCCATGGTCTGGAGTTTGGCTGCCATTTCCAAGGACCAGTGAAAACCTAACTCTTGGTCCCCCAAGACCCTTAGAGAGTCAAATTTTTGAGTGTTTGGAGCAAAGTCCAGTTCATGGTGTCCAGTGGGGAAGACTCCCTCTCCATGAATCCTCTACTCTGGTATCTGGCCCACAAAGGACCAGGGCTTTCTGCACCTTCTGCTGCCACTTTAGGCCCCTCCCCTTCATGGCAAAGCTGGGATGGAACACGCCGGCCTCCTGAAGGAGGCCGTGGCACATGCGTTCCCTTCTTTATGATGCCTCAGCTATAGTTGCCGACAGGCTCTGGAGCTGTTGCTGGCCTGAGGTGTGGAAGGGCACTGTTCCCGGCCTCCATCCAGGCTCCTGTATCCCTGCCTAGCTGCTGTCCCCTTGTCTGCTTTGACCAGCAGCTTCTAAAGTCCAGAGAGCCCCAGAGGGGCCTCTGGGAGGGCCCCATGTGGGTACGGCCCAGCACTGTGTCCAGTAGGGACACCCGGCAAAACTCTCACTTCCACTGGTGCCTGCCCCTTTATGTTGTCACCAGCTACATCCCCTTAGGTTGTGGGAAACGTGGCTCATGTGCTCCCAGCACAGCTGGACCCAAGGAGCCCCAGAGAGGATGGGGCTTCCCACCTCTGCCAACCCCACAGTGGGTGTGTGGCGCTGAGAAGGCCTGATGGGTGGCGCAGAACGGTCTTGGGGTCTGCAATGCTCTAAGAACATGGCAGTCCCTGCCCCCATGTGCTTTACACTCTGCTCTTGCAAGTACCCTGGGACCCACCCCCAACACTTGCTTCCTGTGTCTATGGTCAGGCCATGCTACCCAAGCTACTCTAACTGGGCCGTGGGGAACCCAGAAACTGTGGTCTGATGGGGAAAAGCCAGTGGGTCACTAAGCACCTGAACCTGCCCCTGAGGGACGTGGGGTGATCAAGGTGATTCCGTTTTTCTTCTTCTCTCCAGGGGCAGCTGGGGCTGAAACCCCTGTTCCCATGCTGTATGCTCTTGTGTGTTCAGCTTGCCAGCTGGCACCTCTGGAAAAATGGGTGCTGGCCGGGGGAAGGGGAGACTTGGGTCCCTTTCCTTCCTTTTCTGTCTCTGACTTTAATGATTGGGTTTCAGCCTCCAACTGGGACAGTTTGCTTTCTTCCCTGATTCTGTCCCCAGACCCTCCGCCAGCCTTCTTTATACTCTCCTGCCCTTTGCTCCTGTCCCCACTCCCTCTTGCCAGAGCAAAGAGGTGTGCAGGGGTAGGTGACAGGCGGTGTAGGCAGCCTGGGGATATGTGGAGGGAGATCAGAGTAGATGACAGCCTTTCAGTGAGCTGCTGCTTCAAGGTCCGGTGGGGGGCTGGAGCCACTCCACCACCTCAGCAGAAGCTGGAGTCTTGCTAGGGGCTGCACAGTGGGGAGGGCCTGCTTCCTCTTTGCAGCTTTCTAAAAATGACTGGTTCCCAGAAGGGCTGTGGGAGGGAAAATTGAGGAGTTTCGGTTTCTGTGGCAGGGAAGCAAGGAGATAGGCCACTTCCTCGCCCCCTCCCCCTATCCTGTGAGTCAGCAGGGGACTGGGCAGGGCAGCCCAACCTGCCTGCTTTCTGGACTATCCACCAGCCCACAGCTGGGAGTCAGGGCCAGCTGAAACTACAGCAGGAGGTCTCCTAAACTTCTGATCATGCCTGGTGGTTAATAATGGGCTGCTACCCCTTGTCCAATGGCCCCTTTCTCCCTTTTGTCCCCATTTGTGGTCACAGGCAGTTTGAGCCCACCTATCTGTCACCTGCCTGCTTCTGTTCTGGGCCTACCTGCTGCTGCTGGCTCCCAAAGACCTCAGAGTCTGGGGATTATGGATACCCCGTCCACCTTTAGCGAGCCCAAGGACTTTAGCAAGCAGAAGGAGTCTTAGGAACCTGCTAGTGTTCTCTGGTGGCTGACAGGCAGAGTAGAGAGAGGAGGAGGGACTGGAGCAGGACTTCTCAGTGCAGGTAGAACTGGAGGTGGGGTGGGGCAGCCTTC
The DNA here is from genome assembly GCA_037038555.1 of Rhynchonycteris naso. Lineage (NCBI taxonomy): Eukaryota > Metazoa > Chordata > Mammalia > Chiroptera > Emballonuridae > Rhynchonycteris > Rhynchonycteris naso. The sequence continues at coordinate 117,223,622 of CM072998.1, read as the reverse complement.
CAGCATTGTGCCTGGATAGCACAGTGGTGCCTTCAGGGACCTCCCTGGCAGACACCTTGCCTACCCTGGCTCTGTGTCAGGACAGGGCTTCCCTGGCAGTGCCCAGCCCCCCCCCCCCTTTGTGGGAAGCTGGCTTCTGTGGCATCAGCAGTGGGTTCTGATCACATGTGCAGTTCTGTCACATGTGCCACGTCCTGTCTGCTGCTCGCTGGCTTAGGCTCCTGAGCATGAGGGCGGTGGGGGAGCAGACTGGGTAGGATCGGTTGCCTCGGTATGATTTGAACATTGCTCTTCACTTTTTCTTGGATCTGCCCCACCTTCATTCCATGAGGGACCCCACCCTAAGCTCCCTCCCTCTTAGGAGTCTCCTAACTACTCTAGTGCTGAAGACAAGTTTTGGGGAAGGCCCCATCAAGGCCAGGATCCAGCTTAGGCAGGTGGCAGTGGCTTAGCCATTAGCCAGGTGTGGCAGGTACTAACGTCTCTCCATCCCACTCATGGGCTGGACGCTGTAGCAGGCCAAGGGATCTTAGAGCAGTCTGTGTGACTGGGCTGGGCCAGGAGGAAGCCTGGTCCCAGGATGTCACAATTTCCTGCAATGAGCAAGCACTTCTGGGGCGCAGGAGATAAGTATTGGGCGGGGCACTCCCGAAGTTCCAGCCCTTTTTCTGCCTGATCTCTGCTGCCTGGGCGCTTCCAAGCCCTAGACCAGGTTATTTACACAGGCATACAGAGTAGGAGTGACCACCCCTGCACTGACACCCCCACCCTCACTCCTTGAGTCCTAAGGAAGGAGTTGGGCTTCTGATGTACCTGCCCACCGGTTCTGCACAGGTTGGGGCATGTAGTCACAGGAGTAGCACCTCCTGTCCACAGTGGAGAGGGGCTGGGGGAAAGTGGTGGTTTTATTACCAAACATGTGGGCTTCCAGGGTGTCAAAGCTGGGTCATCTTATCCAACTCCCTCACTTAACAGAGAAGGAAACTGAGGCGAAGGGGGAGTGGTGCTTATGGGCCAGGACCTAGTACTGCTTTCCAAAGATGGGGAAGGTAGCTTTCCCAGGTACTGTATTTCTCCCCAGACAATGTGCCCTCCCTCTCCCATGCCTCTGCTCTCTAAGGCCAGGCCACTTCTCAGAGCCCCCAGGATTGCCCTGGGGTCTGTCCTATCTTTCCAATCCTTCAGCCTGGGGTTGTGTCTGCCTTTTTTCCCATCAGATTGGTGCTGATGCCAGTAGCCCAGTTGGTCCCAGGCCAGGGTCCCAGCCAGGGGTGGTAAGCTGTGGGATAGGAGAGCTGGCTGGGGAGTCTGGTCTGTGCTGGGTGAACAGGAGGCCCACCAGGGACTTATCTTGGGGCAGTATGCTCCATCCCAGCCCTGGTCACAGGCAGCACTCAGTGGAACCTTCCATAGGAGGCTGCTTCCTGGGCTACAAGATGGGGAGGGTGACAGTTTCTGTCCAGGGCAGATGTGGACTGACTATCTGCAGCATGTGCCCACCCTCCTGCCTGCCTTCCATCTAGTTAGCTATCAATGGGGCTGGCAGACCCACTGCTGCTCAGGGTCATGAGGACACACATGCAGGTGAGAAAGTGGTTGATTCTGTCTAGTGGTGACAAGGCAGGCTTCCTGGAGGAAGTGACATTTCATTTCTTTAAAGCAGCTGGTAGGCGTTGACCAGACAGCCGAGGTGGAGTCTGGCACGCCAGGTGCAAGGCCTCAGATAAGAGGAGTTGGGTGTGTGTGGTGGTCTGGTGGGGTCTGGGGGCAGGTTCTGAAAAGCCTAGGGTGCTGACTCCCATGGGGGTGTGGTCAGCTCTGAGTTCCAGAGGGATCCTGCCTGTTTTCATGACCTTTTCAGAGCTCTGGCCTGGCAGCCCACACTCACCGCAGCCTTCATCTGCTGCCTGCCTCCCTTCTTGGTGCCGGTTTCCTAGGACGGTGCTCACCTGATGTCCTCTCTCTGCACCCTGGTCCCAAAGGAGGCCAAGCCAGGAACTTTCCAGTAGTTGTCTTGGATGTGTCCCTACAGTGGGCTCAGAGTGGCATCATCATGTGGCTCCCAGGATTCTGAGGAGACAGGCTGCCGTGAGGCGTGGGGCCAGGACTCCAAGCACTTGGCATGCAGAAGGAAGGATGCCTGAGTCTGTTGGTCATGCCTTAAAAAAGCAAGATGTGTCCTGAGCCCCCAGTTCTGCTTCGGATCCCTCTTCAGGGGCTCCTCCACACCCAGAGTTCCTGTTATCTGTAGTTGGAGGACTGGGCAACCAAAGGCCCTGATTTCTATCTTGTAAAACGAAAGAGGTGTTGCCCTGTGTGCTCAGGCAGCTGAGATCTGCCCCCGCCAGCCTCTGGTTTACCCCATGGCAGTTCCTCAGGCACCTCTAGGTGCCCAGGCCCCTGAAGAACATTTTGCAAAGGGTTCAGATGCTGATTAGGTTTCCCTGTGGGCTGGACTCTCCACTTGGTCTCCCTGATAGGGGCCTTTCCATCCCTGAGTGTGCACCAGCTTTAGGTAGTGTCTGGGGCACCAGTTTCCGGAGGAGACCTCCTGCCCTGGAGCTGGAGTGACTTGAGTCCCAGTGGTTCTTCACCCTTTTCTGGCTGTGTGAGCTCCAGCGAGTTACTTGGCTCCTTTGAGCCTCCATTCCCCACCCACAAAATGGAAACAATGATGACTTTTGCCCGGGGGTGTTGAGAATAAAGTGGGAAAATGCTTGAGAAGGGCAGGCAAGGCCTGGGACACCTACAGACTGGACCCTACCCTGCCCTCTGCAGCCCTTGGGGTTCTACTCAAGGGCCTGCTCTGTGCCCTGCTGTGACTGCAGGGTATGGCAGGACTTCTCAGAGACAAGGGAAATGCCACCAAATTTTTCCCTTTTAAATGCTTTCATTTTATGGTGGGTGGATTTTATTTCAATAAATTGTTTAACAAACTAAAACAACAGCAACCAAACTTCTAGACCATTTGAACACTGCCTTAAATATTTGGCTTATTCGAATTGAAAAGAAATCTTGACAGCCAACAATGCCTGTTGTTTTTTTTTTTAAGTTAAATGTTTCTAGTAAAGTTATACTTAAACAAAAAAAAGACCACCCTGGTTTTGGGTTCCCAGCTGAGAGTGGAGTTTTGGGTAAACACCCTAAGGCTAGAGCCCCTGTATTCTGGCACTCTGAAGTGCCCTGCTCGCCACCAACCACAGGGGATGCTTACTTGGGGAAGGGTGGGGAAGAGGACATGCGTACTCTAATCCGTCATTGAGGTTGGAGGAATGACCCCCTACTTTATAGCTGAGGAGACTGAGGTCTGAAAGGTGTTAGGACGCATGGTTCTGACATGCCCTCTTGAGCCTGCCCACCCTTTCTTACAGACTTGCAGGCTGTGAGCACAAGGGCACTGCCCTTCTTGACCTGGAGCTACCTGTCCATCTGTCTCTGCATGTGTCCACCTTTCCGCACAGCTGAAGCTTGTCCCCAGAGCATCTGTACAGAGTGAGGAAAGGATTAGAACATGCTCTAAAGACCTCGGTAACAGACCCAGGAAGCTGTAAGCTGAGCCCAAACTCTGAAGGTAGGAAGCTGAGTTTGTTGGTTTGTTTGTTTTGAGACAGAGGGACAGATAGGGACAGACAGACTGGAAGGGAGAGAGACGAGAAGCATCAGTTCTTCATTCTGGCACCTTAGTTGTTCATTGATTGCTCTTTCATATGTGCCTTGACCGGGGAGGGAGGGGAGCTACAGCAGACCGAGTGACCCCTTGCTCAAGCCAGTGACCTTGGGCTCAGGCCGGTGACCTCGGGGTTTTGAACCTGGGTCCTCCGCATCCCAGTCTGACACTCTATCCACTGCGCCACTGCTTGATCAGGCCATTGTTTGTTTTTCAACGAATAAATAGTGTTGCCACCTGTGGGCTAGCACTTTTCTGGCGGTGGAGATGCAGCAATAAATACAAGACAGCTACTTCAGGCAGTTAGGGAGGGTTCTTTAGAGGAGGTGATGCTCAGACTGGGACCAGAATGATGAGAAAGAGCCACCTACTCAATTCTGTGATGTTCTGATCTGGTGATGGAGGGACTGGCAAAGCAGAGGCCCAACATTTATGAAGCACCTACTCGAGACATTTTATTTTTTATTTTTTTGCATTTTTCTGAAGTGAGAAGCAGGGAGGCAGAGAGACAGACTCCCCGCATGGGCCTGACCAGGATCCAGCCGGCATGCCCACCGGGGTGGGGGGGCGATGCTCTGCCCATCTGGACCATTGCTCCATTGCAACTGGAGCCATTCTAGTGCCTTAGGTGGAGGCAATGGAGCCATCCTCAGCGCCCAGGCCAACTTTGCTCCAATGGAGCCTTGGCTGTGGGAGGGGAAGAGAGAGATAGAAAGTAGAGGGGGAAGGGTGGAGAAGCAAATGCATGCTTCTCCTGGCTGGGAATTGAACCCGGGACTTACACACACTGGGCTGACGCTCTGCCGCTGAGCCAACCGGCCAGGACCTTGAGACATTTTATAAACAGCTTTATTGAGATATAATTCACAAAAAAATTCATTCCACTAAAGCAGTGGTTCTCAAACGTTTTGAAGTTGGGCACATTTAAAATCCTACAGATAATTGTAGGCGAACTATATACAGATTTCTGAGAAATATGTTATAATAATTAAGTCAAATATTAAAGAAAAAAAATATAAAGTCCAGATGTGCTTTTATGGTAATTAAATAAAATTAATACAACAAAATTAAATTTATTCTGACATTAAAAAACATTTTTATGTTACATTTTTTGTTATGCTTCCTAGAATTTGTAAAAAGAGGTTAAAAATTAAAAAAACGACAAAAGTTATCTCTTTTTTTTTTAAACCAGTATTATTATTTTTAAAAATTTTTCTTTTTATTTTATTCATTTTAGAGTGGAGACACAGAGTGAGAGAGAGAAAGAGAGAACGGGGGGGAGGAGCTGGAAGCATCAACTCCCATATGTGCCTTGACCAGACCAGTGCAGGGATTTGAACTGGCGACCTTAGTGTTCCCAGGTTGACGCTTTATCCACTACACCACCACAGGTCAGGCTAGGTTATCTTTTTATATATATATACGTTCTTAGTAAGATTTAATAAATTCGGCAGGTCCTGGTACGAATGTGTTAAGTTTTTTCATTCTTGTGTTTATGAGAAACGTGAGCCTGATGTGTCCTAGTGCTTTCTTCAATGTTTGGGCATATATTTGAAAGGCAAACTCTCATTTCATAGTCAATACATTGAAGAATTCCTCTCTTTTTACTCTTGGGTTGAGTGCAGAAAACCCCCACCATACATATCATCTTAACTTTACACCAAAAGATAGAAGAAACTTGCCTCCAGTCTTTCAGAGGGTCTTCCCTCCAGTCATGGGGAGTAGTGTAAACAATCCAGCAACACAGCTTAACGGCCTTTTGCAACCTTTTGCAACGGAATCAGGCAAGTGAGGTGCGGGGTTGGACAGACTGTCAGCTTACAGCTAATTCCCCACACCTCTGTCGCCCAAAAATCTAAACTCCAAAAACTCTGTTGGTCTTTTGGTCCCCAACAGGCACATATTTCTCTGGAATACCATAGGGCACACCAGTGTGCCCTGGTGCACACTTTGAGAACCACTGCTTTAAAGTGTGCAACTATGGTTTTTAGTATATTCAGTTATGTATAACCATGATCCCATTAACTTAAGAACATTAAAGCAATTTATTTTAATTTATTAATTTTAGAGAGAGGAAAGGAGAAAGGGAGAGACAGAAACATTGCTGTTTCTTTATGTGTCCTGAGCAGGGATTGATCCCACAACCTCTGCATGTTGGGACAGTGCTCTAACCAACTGAGCTGTCACGGCCAGGGCCTTCAGAAGATTTCATCACTTCAAAATATCACCCACACCCTTCAGCTGTCACCTCCCCCAGCCTCCCAGCCCTGAGCAGGAGAATTGCCTATTTGGACTTTTATGTGACTGGACTCCTATAGCATGTGTGTGGTCTCTGTGTGGGGCTTCTCTTGCCGAGGACACCCATGTGGCAGCACGTGTTGAGGCTTCTCTCCTCTTGGTGCCTGAGCACCAGTCCCGTGTGTGACTGCAGTGCATCTGGGTGTCCATTTGACGTCGGTGGCCATTTCTGTCACGCCCCTTTTGGCCCTGATGAACTCATCGCCTTGAATAGTCCTGAACAAATTCTGTGTGGACATACTGCCTGAGTGTGTGGCATGGTGTCTCATCTGATGCTCAGGAAGGAGGGCGTTATTCCCCTGTCATAGGTGAGAATGTGGGTGGCTCATGTTCAGGTCAGGCCCAGGCTGCCTGGCTTCAGTCTGTGCTTTTGAACAGGGGTCCACAGCAGCCAGGCGGACAGGAGTGGGCAAGGAAGTGACAAAGCCACGCAGGGCCCAGAATTCCCAATGAGAAGTCTGGACTTTTATGTGAGAACAGGAAATCCTAGGACAATGTTGAGCAGGGAGTGACATGGTGTGATTTGTGCTCTTTTTGTTTTGTTAGTAAAAGAGAAAGGTTGGGGTGGACAGACAGGAAGGGAGAGAGATAAGAAGCATCAACTCATAGTTGTGGAATCTTAGTTGTTCATCAACTGCTTTCTCATATGTGCCTTGACCATGGGCTCTAGCCGAGCCAGTGAACCCTTGCTCAAGCCTGTGACCTTGGGCTTCAAGCCAGTGACCCTGTGCTCAAGCTGGTGAGCCCATGCTCAAACCAGCAACCTTGGGGTTTTGAACCTGGGTCCTCAGCATCCCAGGCCAATGCTCTATCCACTGTGCCACCGCCTGGTCAGGCTGATTTGTACTTTTAAAGATGACTTCTACTGGCCTGACCTGTGGTGGAGCAGTGGATAAAGCATTCACCTGGGAATGCTGAGGTCACCAGTTTGAAACCGTGGGCTTGCCTGGTCAAGGCACATATGGGAGTTGATGTTTTCTGCTCCTCCCCCTTGTCTCTTTTTCTCTCTCTAAAAAAACTGAGTAACATTAAAATATATATATATATATCTTTAAAAATATAAAGATGACTTATCCTGCTTTGTGGAGAATGATTGTGGGGGTGGGGGCCCAAGTGGCAGCAGGTAGAGAAGTTGGGAAGCCACTGTGAGGCTTCAGGGGACAGAAGATGGTGGCTCTGGTGGCGCAGGTGGAGTTGGAGGAGATGGTCAGATTTGGAACCCATGTGGCTGCTGCATTTCCCAGTTGTCCTGCACCTTGGCCCCACGTGCACTTGATTGGAGGGTTCCTATGTGACTCTCCCCCTAGTTTGTGCACACCCAGAATTGCCACCCTCATCAGAATAAGGCAGTGAGGTCCCTGGCCTTGTCTTAGGTGAGGAGCCTGGGGAAGTGGGATAAGGAAAGAGCTAAGGATTTTAGCAAGAAAAAGGTCACAGGGCCGACTGAGGAATGAACAGCACAGAATTGGCAGAGGGTGCTGATTCTGGGGGGATCAATGGAGAGTGGGGATTGGAGCATGGTGGAAATTTACCCAGATGGGGGTCAATTACTACCTCCTCTTGGTGGGCCATTTGGAAAGATCTTTTGAAATTCAAAACACACTTAATCTTCAACCTAGCAATTTCACTTCTGGAACTTTGTTTTGCATTAGTACTTGGACAAGCACACACAGTATAGGCAAGGGTGTTTGCTAACACTGGACATGACTCTAAAAGGCTGGAAACATCCTAAATAACCACCAATCTGGAACTGAGTAAACCTTGGGACATTCCACTCAGTGAAATCTTTGTAATCACCAGGAAAGTTAAAGTACATCTATCTATATGTGTTGATGGGAAAAATGTGAGCACCACAGAAGTTAAGGTCAGAGTGTGCGTAAAATAGGTGAAAGGTATGAAATATGTGAAGTGTGTGGATCCTGTTCCAGGTGCAGAGGGGCACCTGGACAGACGGGTGACAGGCAGACCATGAGATTGCTCTCTGCTTTATATAGTCTTCTAAGTCTTTCTCCCATCTTTCCTCCCCTCCCTCCCTCCTTTCCTTCTCTCCCTCCCAATGAACATATATCACTTTTATCATTAAAACAATATTTTTCCTCCATGGAAAGAAAAAAAATACCAGACAGGTGGCAGTTTCAGTTACCTTTGAAAAAGGAGCTAAGTAGCCATGGAGGACAGGGACAGATGGATTTCTAGTCTGAGAATTAGGCTGAGCTGCCATTTCCTCCCTCCCAACCCAGGGAGGCCTTTTTCCATTTATTTACTTTTTTGCGACAGAGACAGAGAGGGACAGACAGGAAGGGAGAGAGATGAGAAGCATGAGGTCTCCATTGCAGCACCTTAGTTGTTCATTGATTGCTTTCTCACATGTGCCTTGATGGGGGGGCTACTGGTTTGTTCCAGCCAGCAACCTTTGGGCTCAAGCCAGTGAACATGGGGTCATGTTTATGATCCCTTGCTCAAGCCAGTGACCCTGTGCTCAAACTGGTGAGTCTGTGCTCAAGCCGGATGAGCCCACACTCAAGCCGGTGACCTTGGGGTTTCGAACCTAGGTCCTCTCTGTCCCAGTCTATGCTCTATCTACTGTGCCACCACCTGGTCAGGCCAGGGATGCCTCTTTGAGAACCAAGAAGCACCTTCCCTGAGCGCAGTATAGTGTGGGGCTGACGTTTGTGGCCATGTGTACCAGATTGCTCCCCAGCCATTTGTCCTCTACCAAGCCCTATCCCAGGGGTAAAGGCTGGGCTTGGCCACCTGATGGCCAAGACCTCCGCCGCTGGTGGCCAAGATTTCGGCAGCTCCCCATCCTTTGTCCTTCTTTTCTTTATGTGGTCCACGCCTAAGCAGAGACCAGAAATGGACTGAGGTGAAGAGTTGGGACTTCCTATTCAGTCTCTGCCACGTGGTTTAGTGTCCAGAGTTAAATTACAACCAACTTTTGGCTGGTTGTCATCAGTCTGGGCTGCCTGCCCTAGTACCTTGGTCTGCCTGCCCCCTCTCGTTCTCATCACACCTGTGTACCCACTCCCCTTCTCCTTTCCAGCCACCCTGCCCCCACTGCCCACCATGGCCTCTGCAGACAAGAATGGCAAGAGCATCTCTTCTGTGTCCAGTAGCCGCCTGCAGAGCCGGAAGCCACCCAACCTGTCCATCACCATCCCGACACCTGAGACCCTGGCCCCTGATGAACAGACCAGCATGCTGCCACAGGTGATTTATGTGCCCACATGACCCCTTTTGGACAGTTTCACTTCCTGGAAGAAACTTTCAAATTCTTCTTCATGAGCACTGGTGCCTGTGTAGCCCCCTGGCTTAGACCTATACCCCTTTTTCCTGACCCCAAACATCACATGGAAGGAGGCCCTGAACTCAGGAGCTCCATCTCACAGTGGTCCAGGAAAACTGGGAAACGCTGTCCCTGAGAACGGGCTTATCGGTCCCACTCGGGACTTGTCTGTTTCCACCTCCTCTCTCTGGTCCTTCTGAGGGGCATGGGCTGTCTTGGACAGGGGTGACAGGGGCATGTGTGTCTTCAGCATTAGCAGCCTGACCTCATGGCGCCTGGTCCCTCTGAGAAAGTGGAAATGAATCATCGTTTCCAGCAGGCTGGACCTTTGGTCAATAAAAAGCTCATTGAAAACAGGCTCGAAACAGTGTGGGCTCCCACACAGCCTGGAACATAAAGGGGACCTGTGTTGGTGCCGCCCACGCAGCCTGAGGGCTCTTTCAAACATATAGAAACAGACCAGGACATCATGGCGTGACGAGGGAGCGCTGAATAACGAGTCAGGGAAATTCATGCTCGAGTTCTTTGGAAAATGGTGATTCATTGTTAATTGATTGATTGATTGATTATTTTAGTGAGAGGAGGAGAGGCAGAGAGAGACTCCCACATGTGCCTCAACCAGGATTCACCGGGCAAACCCACTAGGGGCAATGCTCTGCATCTGGAACCCTTGCTCTATTGTAACCAGAGCTATTTTTTTAGTGCCTGAGGCAGAGAGGCCATGGAGCCATCCTCAGTGCCCAGGGCCAACTCGCTCTAAATGAGCCTTGGCTCCTTGGCTGCTGGAGGGAAAGAGACAGAGAGAGAGAGAGAGAAGAGGAGAAGATGGAGAAGCAGAGGGGTGCTTCTTCTGTGTGCCCTGACCAAGAAACAAACCCAGGACATCCACATGCCAGGCCGACAATCTGAGCCAACTGGCCAGGGCCGAAAATGGTGATTTTTATGTTGAGAATGAAAACAGCTCGAGGGTATAAATTGGTTCTGAGGTTTGTTCTCTTGAGGTTTTCATGGTGGGAGACAAAGAAGGCATAGCCCATGAAGTCACTGTGTATGCGCATGCCTACCCTCTGTGCTCCCTACCCACCCACAGAGACCCAGGAATCCAGCCTACTTGAAGAGTGTCAGCCTCCAGGAGCCACGAGCACGATGGCAGGAGGGCTCAGAGAAGCGCCCCGGCTTCCGCCGCCAGGCCTCCCTGTCTCAGAGCATCCGCAAGTGAGCACGCTGCCTGCCCCCCCAGCTGGCCACCCACCAGTGGCCCTGTAGGTTCACAGGTCCTGTCTTGTGTCCACATTCCAGAGGGTGTGAGCAGACATTAATGAGCAGCCTCTCTCTGCAGGGGTGAACCTGGGATTCTAACACCAAGTTATAGTTGTGGAAACTGAGGCCCAGGGGGAGATATGTCCTTTGCATAAAGTCACAGGTGGATTCTGAGGGGGTTCAAGGAGCTGGGGGCGGGCCTTTACCAGGGAAGCTGAAATGCCCCTGTTGGTGCACACACATGTGCCCGGTCACCTCTTATCACCTCCTGCATGTTTACATGCACCATCAACTCTCACATGACCTCCCCTGCACACGTGCACAGTCACTTCTTGCCATCCTCCTGCCCATGCATGTGCCCTCTCACCTCTCATCACCCCCTGCATGCACACTTGCACTGTCAACTCTTAAATCACCTCCTCTGTGTACAACGTGCCCTTTCACCCCCCTATACACATTCACAGTCACCTCAAGTCATCCCCCTGCACATATGTGTGCCCTGTCACACCCCTCATAGCTGCATGTGTCTACACACACACACACACACACACACCCTCCCCTGCTGTCTGCAGGGGCACCGCACAGTGGTTTGGGGTCAGCGGTGACTGGGAACTGGAGCGGCAGCAGTGGCAGCGCCGGAGCCTGCACCACTGCAGCATGTGCTATGGTCGCCTGAAAGCCTCGTGCCAGCGTGACCTGGAACTCCCCAGCCAAGATGTGCCTTCCTTCCAGGGCATTGAGTCTCCAAAACCCTGCAAGATGCCCAAGGTGGGCTCCACTGGGGGCCAAGGGGATGGGGGGTGACTTCGCCCGGGGGCCCTTCATTTCTGCTCACCACCTCCCTCCCTTCCAGATTGTGGACCCGTTGGCCCGAGGCCGGGCATTCCGCAACCCAGATGAGGTGGACCGGCCCCACGCCCCACACCCACCACTGACCCCAGGGGTCCTGTCTCTCACCTCCTTCACCAGTATCCGCTCTGGCTATTCCCACCTACCTCACCGGAAGAGGATGTCTGTGGCACACATGAGCTTTCAAGCTGCCTCTGCCCTCCTCAAGGTGAGGTGCCTCCCTCCCTCCCCAAAGCAGCCCTCAAGGCTCACCCAGGCACCTCCCTTTGTGCCTAGGCAATGGATGCCTGGGATCCCTGGGCAGAGAGGGGCCCGCAGTCCAGCAGCCAACCTCCAGTCCCAGCCCCAGTTCCCTCCTGAGCCCACACCGGCTCTCTGTTTTGGTAAACTGGTCTTGCACTGATACAGAGGCTGGGAACGTGGGATGTAGAACGTTCAGTCAGTACCCATCACCCATGCATACTCAGCCCATCATTCGTGCTCGATGGGGGGGCTGCAGAGTGAAATAAGCCAGGGTCACTGCCCTGGAAGAGCCCCCAGCCCAGGTGAGGGTGGATGTCACTACTCAGTGTGGTAAGTGCAGGGCCAGCCCAGAGGAGATGCTGCTCCATCTTGCCCAGCAGTGGGGCTGATGTCAGGGAAGGCACTTGAACTAAGCCCAGAAAAATAAGGAAAAGTTTGCTAGGAAAGGAAGGAAGGGAACAGCATTCTCAGCAGAGGGAATGGACTGTGCAAAGACCTAGAGGTAGAAGGAGGTGTGGCCCTTTGGGGAGCAGCAGGCAGGTTCATGTAGTTTTAATTACAATGTCAGGAGATGGGGTCAAAAAGGTAGACAGGGACCTATCGTGCTGGGCCGAGAAGCCAGGAATGGGGGATACGGCCCAAGTCTCAGGAATAAGATGCAGGATGAGTGGTGGAGTACCGGCTGCCCAAGCCAAAAGGCAGGGTGTTGCCACGGTGAAGACAACAGCAAACCATGGAGGAAGGGATGATACATTTTCAGGGCTGTGGAGAAGCTGGTACCTTGTTCCTGGCCCTCCGTGCTCTGGGCAGGGCCCCACCTTTCAAGGTTATTATCCCCAGCAGGGTGAGCTTGACAATTCCTTTGGTGTTGGGGGCAACTGAACTGGGCCTGATGCCCGTGCCTCCACCCTGTGCACAGGGGCGCCCGGTGCTGGATGCTGCTGGACACCGGTGCCGGGTGGTCAAACGCAGCTTCGCCTACCCCAGCTTCCTGGAGGAGGACCCAGTCGATGGAGCAGACACATTTGACTCCTCATTTTTTAGTAAGGCAAGCATGGAGTGTGGGCCCTCAGGGCAAGTGACAGGGTAGCCTGGGAGATAAGAGAGGTGACCTGGCTTGACCTGTGGTGGCGCAGTGGATAAAGCGTCGACCTGGGAACACTGAGGTCGCCAGTTCAAAACCCTGCACTGGTCTGGTCAAGGCACATATGGGAGTTGATGCTTCTAGCTCCTCCCCCCTTTCTCTCTCTCTCTCTCTCTCTCTCTCTCTCCCGCTCTCTCTCTCTCTCTCTCTCCTCTCTAAAATGAATAAATTTTTTAAAAAAATTAAAAAAAAAAAAAGAGAGGTGACCTGGCTGTGACCTGCCAGGAGCTCCTGAGAGAGCCAAAGGTCCATTGAGGGGATGGATTGTGCCACCTAGTGGATCTCTTGGATCCTGTCTAACAAAGCAAGAACCTGGGTGTGGGGCAGGATGCCAGCCAGGAAAGTCACCATCAGGGCCAACATATAGAAGCCCTTTATTTCCTTCTCAAAAAGCCTGTTTGTCCTTCCTTGTCCTGCCCTTGAATTGAGCTGCAGGGGGGCCAGTATCAGGGACAGTGACTCACTGTCTCTTTTTGTGTTTTCCACTCAACCCCCCACCCTAGGAAGAAATTAGCTCCATGCCTGACGATGTGTTTGAGTCTCCCCCACTCTCTGCCAGCTGCTTCCGGGGGATCCCACATTCAGCCTCACCTGTCTCCCCCGACGGGGTACAGGTTTCTCTGTGAGTTCTGGGGAGGCTCCCCTGCAGGAGGAAGATGGCATAATGAGGAAGGTGCTCCCCAGACTAGTCTTTCCTGGGTTATGTGAGGTGGGCATCAGACTGAGAGCCTCCGTTTCCAACAGGAAGGAGTATGGCCAGGCCCCAGTGCCTGCAGCCAAGCGCGGCAAGCGCATTGCCTCCAAAGTGAAGCACTTTGCCTTTGACCAGCAGAGGCGGCACTATGGCCTGGGTGTGGTGGGCAACTGGCTCAACCGCAGCTACCGCCGCAGCATCAGCAGCACGGTGCAGCGGCAGCTGGAGAGCTTCGACAGCCACCGGTGAGCAGGCAGGGCACCATCCTGGGACCCCTTCACTTCGTGAGCACCTGCGGAGGTTCCTTGGTCTCTCATTGCCTCTTCTCTACCCTCCCTACTTTCTGGGCTCCCAGGCATCAGTCAGTCAATAAGCATCCATTGAGTGCCAGAACACAGGTCCTGTGACAGAGCCCGACAGAGTGGAGCATGGAGGACCGGGTGGGTCAGAGGGACAGTTGGAAGCTATGACCATGAATTGAGGGGACTCTGGAGGAGGACACATACAAAGTCATTGGGAGAAGCCAGAGAATTGGTGAGGGGCAGTTCTCACAGAGTGGACCATTGACAGTGACCTAGTAGACATTAGATCTCAAATTATTAGTAACAGGTGTGGTGAGTGTCCTAAGGAGGATGACAGAGAGTGGGAGTGAATAGCTGGAGGGAGGGCAGGGTACAGTCAGGATGGACAGCAGTTAGCTGGCTGGAGAAAAATGGGAAGAGCATTCCTGACAAAAGCAGCATGTGCAAAGGTCCTGCGGCTGTAAGGAACTGCAAGAGGAGAGTCAGGAGACTAGGGAGGTGGGTGGGCACAGCAGGGCCTTGCTGTGAGAGGAGGCTGATACTAGACTATCCCAAGTGCAACAGGAAGCCATCCAAGGGTTTCAAGCTGGGAATCATAGAGGTGCCTTTTAGAAGTCACGGGTAAAGGATGAGTTAAAGGGAATAGAAGTGGAGCATAGAGAGCAGGTGAGAGCTGGGTGTCCGGTTGCTGACCCAGACCTCTACCCCAGGCCCTACTTCACCTATTGGCTGACTTTCGTCCACATCATCATCACACTGCTGGTGATCTGCACATATGGCATCACGCCTGTGGGCTTCGCCCAGCACATCACCACCCAGCTGGTGAGTTGGGCTGCGGAAGTGGGGCTCCACCATGAGGGATCCCAGCTTCCTGAGAGGCTTCAGCGTTGTGAATCTCTTCCAGAGCAACATCCTGGCCCTGGTGGGATGGTGTGCTGGGCTCCCAGTGCTTTGCCCTTTGGTCCCTTCCTGGGGGCCCAACCCTAGGATAGAAACCCCTGACCCCTCCTTCCACCTCTGCACCAGGTGCTCAGGAACAAAGGTGTGTACGAGAGCGTGAAGTACCTTCAGCAGGAGAACTTCTGGATTGGCCCCAGCTCGGTGAGGGTCCAGGGGACAGCATCTTATCAGGGAACCCTGGTTTCTGTCTCCCCCAGCTGGGCAGGTTGGGGGTCAGTTGCCCAGTAGCCATCTTTATCAGGGGAGACTCACTAGAGCAGACAGGTTGGGACTGATTTCACTCCCTTCCCCCACAGATTGACTTGATCCACCTGGGAGCTAAGTTCTCACCTTGCATCCGGAAGGACCAGCAGATTGAGCAGCTGGTGTTACAGGAGAGAGACCTAGAACGGGACTCGGGCTGCTGTGTCCAGAATGACCACTCGGGCTGCATCCAGACCCAGCGGAAGGACTGCTCGGTGAGAAAAGAGGCCACCATCCACCCTGGGCCCCTACATCACATCTATTTGCCCTGGCCTGGGGAAGGGACCCTTCAAGAACAGTAACCACATTTCCTCTTGCTTCCTCTGCCCTCCCTGGCCTCACATACCCTGTACGTGGCCCAGCACAGGGAGGATGCTGATCTCTCCAACCCAAGCAAGTGAAAGCCAGGTCTTAAGAGTGTCACCCAGGGGTAGGGGTCTGAGAGATGGGAAACTGGAAAACAGGGGAAGAGTCCTTATTCTGTAGGTTCCCTTGACCACTTTGATGGGTGTGGCCCTGTCCTAGCATGACCTGCTCACTTCCATCCTCCAGGAGACTTTGGCTACTTTTGTCAAGTGGCAGGATGATGCAGGACCCCCCATAGACAAGTCCGATCTGGGCCAGAAGCGGACGTCAGGGGCTGTGTGCCAGCAGGACCCCAGGTATAGTCCTAGGGTGGCTGTCTGAGATGGGGTTGAAGATTATGTCTGCTGTGCAGAGGGACATTGACATTTTGGTGTGGCAGGCTAGGGGAGTCACAGCCCCTCATTTTTCCCACTCTTACCTTTGCCTCCAGAACCTGCGAGGAGCCGGCCTCCAGTGGTGCCCACATCTGGCCTGATGACATTACCAAGTGGCCAGTGAGTATCCAGGGCAGAGAGTAGTCTGGGAAGGGCAGGGAGGATGCTCCTGCCACACAGGCTCACCCCCATTGGTGCCCCACAGATCTGCACAGAGCAGGCCAGGAGTAACCGCACAGGCTTCTTGCACATGGACTGCCAGATCAAGGGCCGCCCCTGCTGCATCGGCACCAAGGGCAGGTGAGCCATCCCCCTCTGCCCTCTGTCCAGAGCTCCTCCACCCACACTAGGCTGATGTTCTCCCTTTCCACTCTGGGGCCACTTGTGGTGGGAACAGAACAAAGGGGCAGGTCTGTAGGGGGGTACCACCTTCCCACTGGGCAGTGCTGGCTGTGGCTAGGCACTGGCTCCAGGCAAGGCGGGAAGGGGTACGCAAGGCCCTGACAAACCCCCTATCCTCCAGTTGTGAGATCACCACTCGGGAATACTGCGAATTCATGCATGGTTATTTCCACGAAGAGGCAACACTCTGCTCCCAGGTGAGATGGGGCCTGATGGGGCCCTGATCATACATAAGAAGTTGGGCATGGCAGCTACTAGAGCTGGCTTTATGGGTGCCCTCCTGCACTGGGTATCAGCTCTGTCCCCCACATCAGGGCCTCCAGCCCAGCTGGATCCTAGAGACTGACCTCCATGCACTCGCCCCAGGTGCACTGCTTGGATGAGGTGTGTGGGCTGCTGCCCTTTCTCAACCCCGAGGTCCCAGATCAAATCTACAGGCTCTGGCTATCTCTGTTCCTCCATGCTGGGTAAGGCTCCTCAATGATCACCCCCACCCCCAGGCCCCTGTGCTGGCTGTTCACCAGGACTCCTAGCAGAGGGGCCTTAGCACCAGGGCACAGACAGCTCAACCCTTGGGATTCCATTGTTCCTGAAGTGCCTGCTGGTGGGCAGACGTGAAGGCTGATGCAGTTGTGTCCCCTCACCCTAGCCTGGTGCACTGCTTCGTATCTGTGGTCTTCCAAATGACCATCCTGCGGGACCTGGAGAAACTGGCCGGCTGGCATCGCATCTCCATCATCTTCATCCTCAGCGGCATCACAGGCAACCTCGCCAGTGCCATCTTCCTCCCCTACCGGGCAGAGGTAGGGACTCAGGCGGGGCAGGAGAGTGGATAGGGCAAGCTCTGATGCTCCCTACCCCTCTCACCCGGTCTGCCAAAGGGACACATGGCCCCTCCCTTGCTCAACAGCAGATGGACTACTAAGCTGGAGGCTTATTGGCTGATCCTTTAATCCTGGGTACAAGGAAACATCTCCCTGAGTCATGCTCATATAGCACCTCCAGAAAGACCTTTCTGGATGCTGTTCCTCACTGTTCTGTTTCTCTGCTTCATGACCATGACCACAACCACTGCGTACCACCATGTCACAAATATCTGTAGGTTGAGCCATAGGAAAGTGCCAGTGTGTGAATGTTCTTGACCCATAAGAATGACAAACTTTCCCCATTGATGGGCCTGAGGGGCGGGGGGGAATCAGCTCATTGTTCCACTTAGTTGTCCATTTAGTTGTGTACTCATTGATTGCTTCTCGTACATGCCCTGACTGGGGATTGAACCAGAGACCGTGGTGCACAGGATGAACCTTATCTACTGAGCCACCTGGCCAGGTCAGGAATGGCAGTTTTAAATGTTCACCCTAACGCTGTTGCCCTGTTCAGTGTCTGGCCCCTCCCCTGGAGCACTGGGCACAAGTAGAGCACTTAGAAGGTTTCCACCTTTGCTAAAAGGGTAAGTGGAAACAGCCCATCCTTGGTCCTGTAGGTCCAGCTGTTCCCAACCCTGGGTTGGGGCTCCCAGATAGGATGACCCAGGTCATTCTCTCCAGTGCCCAAGCCCAGCTGTGACCAGGGCTCCCTTGCACACCTGGTACCTGAAAGTGACTTGTCTCCCAACCCCCTCTGCCCCAGGTGGGCCCAGCAGGGTCCCAGTTTGGCCTCCTCGCCTGCCTGTTTGTGGAGCTCTTCCAGAGCTGGCAGCTGCTGGAGCGGCCCTGGAAGGCCTTCCTGAAACTGTCAGCCATTGTGCTCTTCCTGTTCGTGTGCGGCCTGCTGCCCTGGATCGACAACATCGCCCACATCTTCGGCTTCCTCAGTGGCTTGCTGCTGGCCTTCGCCTTCCTGCCCTATATCACCTTTGGCACCAGCGACAAGTACCGCAAGCGTGCCCTCATCCTTGTGTCGCTGCTGGTCTTCGCTGGCCTATTTGCCTCGCTGGTCATCTGGCTCTACGTCTACCCCATCCACTGGCTCTGGATCGAGTACCTCACCTGCTTCCCCTTCACCAGCCACTTCTGTGAGAAGTACGAGCTGGACCAGGTGCTGCACTGACCACCTACCTGCCCAGCAGAGCCAGGCAAGGCTGCTACCCACAGCACTGCCGCCGACACAGGGACCATACCTGGGACGGGCTGCCTGCCTGCCTGCCTGCAGAGCACTCTACCTGCACTCTGGAAACCCACCAACAGGGTGCCCAGGCCTTGGTCCCTGGTTCAGAGACGGTCATAAAGGCAAGTTCCTTGAGGGACTGAGGTCCCCCTCCTCATGTGTTCCTGGCCCTGGCTGGGGAGCACTCTGTGCATCTGCTTCTCCACGGCTCAGGGCTCATACTCTGACTTACCCTGCTGTCGGGACCACTTCCTGGGGGTGGGTTTCTTTCTTCCCAGGGACCTCAGGCTGCTGCCACCTCCCACCCCAGCCTCTGCTGGTGCCTCCTCTCTCACTGTTAACTGTGAGTGTGCCCTTACCAGGGACATGGCTAGGCATCCCACAAGGTTCCCACTCCTGACCCCCTCCCTGTTCCTCCTTCCTTCTCTGCCCTATGAGCCTGTTCATCAGTGGCCTGCTGAGTCTGCCCATAAGGTGACCACAGATTGGGGAGAAGCTTTGGCTGTACTCTGGGCAGAGAAGCAGCATGGAGATGCAGACTAGGAAGCCAGGAACCTTACTTGTCTATAGCAAGCAGAGGCTTTAACCCCTGCCCCCCTTTGCTCCCTACCCAGTCGCTGTTCTGCCACATGGGGTTGGCTCTGACAACAGCCAGCCTGTCACCCTCTGCCTTACTCATGCCCCAGCTGGGGCTGGAGTGGGGGCTGGCCACCCTGAGGACCTATTCCCAGGGGTTACCCAAGGCACAGTCATGCCCACTTTTTACTGGTTTGTAATATGGTTCTAATTTTTAAAAGGAATGCTAACTTTGTATGGATGATATTTCAAATGTATTAAACAATATTCTTTAGGCAACATCTTCTGACCTGAGGCCTCAGGGAGACTGAAAGCTAGAGCCAAAATGGGGGTGGGATCAGGGACATGGGCTTGGCTGAAAGGGACAGTGAAAAACTTGTGGGACTATGGTTGGAACAGAAACCACGTTGGGATCACATGGAGAGCCTTAGGGGGGGGGTCCCTTGAGAGGTTGGACATAAATTCTTAGACATATGGCATCCTCTTGTCCCACCGGCTTGTAAGGGTCACGAGAGGATCGGCAGGGCAAAGGGGCAGGCCACAAAGGACAACTCCATTCACTGTACCTGTGCCTTACCCAACCCTTTGGCCCATGCACCAGAGCCGCCCAGGAGGTGATGGGCAGAGCTACTTGATTACTGTGGGTAGAGGACCTGGGCTAGCTGGAAGGAGAGGCAGCCTGCACTTTTCTGTTCCCAGTTACTCCTCTCCCCACCCAGTTCATCTCAGGGCTGAGATTGAAGAAGGGATGTCCTTGGGCCTGGGAAGACAAGAGCAGGGCCCTGGTACTGAGCCTTCATGCCTCCCTGGGGAACCACCCATTGATCCCTGTAACACGGAGGTACTGAGGCAGGGCTGTAGGACACCTCCCGCTCTCCCAGTTGCCATCTCAGTCTCAGGCACAGTTTGGAGTGCAGGAGATTCAGAGGGTCTCATGGGGACAGACTGCAGGACATATCAACTGAGAGAACTGACCCTGTTCTGTTTATTTCATCCCTCCACCCTGCTTGGGACTCATAGCCTCCTTTCAGGCCTAGCTCAGCTGAGCTGGGGGAAGCCAGCTGGGAGAGGCTGGGCTGGAGAGGATCCTACAGCCTGCCTTCCCAGGTCTCCTGCCCGGCCTCGGGCAGCCAGCTCAACAGCTGTACCTCCTCAAGGAGGTATGGCGCCGCAGGGAGCAATGGAGCTCTGTGAAGGCCAGTGAGCCCACAGTGACCGCACATGGGCCCACAGGGTAGAAACCAAACTTCTCATAGAAGGGCACCAGAGCATCCTCACACATGAGCACGGCCTGGTGCACATCCAGCCGGCCACCCAGATGGTCCAGGTACCGCCACAGAAGGATGGAGCCCTTGCCTTGCTGCCGGAAGGTGCGGTGCACAGCTAACACATGCAGGTGGGCCATGCGGCCCCAGGGCCTGTGCAGTACCAGTGACTCCTGAGGGCAAGTGAGAGGCATGAGTCCAAATCACCTCTGCGGACACCTGTCTCCCACATCACCCCCCCCCCCGGGCACATTAGTAGGTACCTCCTGAATGCCTCCAATCAGGGCTTCCTCCCCCCAAGGAGGGCCCCAAATTGGGTTGTTACCCCAGCCTCGTGGCAAACCCTTCATGAGGGCTTTTGAGACCCCAAAAAGCCGAGACCTCTTGCTCCAGAAGAGAACCTATGGCCTGGGATCATGTCTGTGGTTTGAAGGAAGAAACCCATTCTGGGCTCCCCTCCCCTCATCCGGCTGGCTGTATGGGGAGCCTGGGCCAGGGGTGGTGGGCTGTTTTGCAGAGGCCTGCTGAGCCTATCTGTGCCCTCACCTGAGTTAGTCTTGCCTTGTCCCAAAGTGAGCCGATGATGAAAGCCACGAGGCGGCCCTCCTGGAACCAGCCCAGGGATAGCTCTGGACACAGGGTCAGGAAGTGCTGGATCTCGCCAAGATACAGGGGGCACATGCCCGAGATAGAGATGAAGGCTGCAGTAGGAGGCAGAGGTGGGTTGCTCAGTGGTCCCCACACCGCATTCCCATCCCCACAACCCCCCTACAGGAAAGCAGGGGATTTGAGGCTAAACACACACAGAAACAGTCTGATAGTCTAAGGTCCCAGCAACAAAGACAGGAGATGTGAGGCGCTTCTCCCCGCAGGGCAGCTGCAGCACTGTAGGACCGGGTCCTGTGTGGGTTGCTCACCTTCACGCTCAATCTCAAACACACCAGCAGCGTCCTGAGGGGTAAGGCAGCGAAACTCGCTGGCGGGGAGTGTGTGGCGACGCTGGCAGCTTGGAGACTCTGGCATCCCAGGTGGCAGGTGCAGGAGGGCCACAGGTGTCGGGTAGTAAATGCTCTGCGTGGACAACCTTGCTGTTGGTGTTACTGTTGGGTACCCAGGCTCAGGAATTGGCCTCTGCAGCAGAGGAAGGTGCCCAGCATCTGTTGGAGAGCAGTGCGTGTCAGGGGTCTTGTCCTTTTCTCCCAGAAGGACAGGCAGAGTGATGGTGTGTCTTGCCATGAGGCTAGCATACTAGGTAGCCTCTGCTCCGCCCTTGCTCACTGGCCAATGACTTTGACACTTTGTTTCCCCCATGACACCCTGTAGACACACAGTTCTTAGAGAAGACGAAAACCCCCCCTAAAAAGCCCATGGCTTTCAAATTTGCCCTTCTTTTTCTCTCCATGCCCCAAACAAGGTACTCTTGTTCCTCAAAGCTGGGAGCCACGGGTAGGAGTCCCACTTACCATGATGTGGGCCCCCACGTTCACACCAAAGAGCCATTCACCTGGGCACAGCCCACATGTGCGGGAACCAGGAAAATTTGAGACACCAGGTGCACTGCTGTGGTAGCAGGTGTAGCCTAGCCTCATGTGACTTTCTCAAGAGTTCTAATCCCCCCCCAGCCCCGCCTCCAAGTTATACCAGGCAGGATTAAGCCAGCATGGCTCCTTCCCCAGGGGCTGATGATCAAATGTCAGCATAGCTCACTGGACTAGGAGGGGATTACAGTGGCAGACAAAGCCCCCACGGTTTGGGGAAGAGCACGGGACTAATCCCTTCTGTGCTCAAATAGGAATAGGTATTCACCCTCTGTCCCCTGGAGGCCT
Source organism: Rhynchonycteris naso (assembly GCA_037038555.1). NCBI lineage: Eukaryota > Metazoa > Chordata > Mammalia > Chiroptera > Emballonuridae > Rhynchonycteris > Rhynchonycteris naso. Next base: position 117,201,761 of record CM072998.1, on the reverse strand, counting down.
GAGCAAGCCCCTCCTGAGGGTCCCTCCAGCTCTGGCCACCAAAGAGTGCTACCATGTAAATTCTTCCTTGGTGCTAAGCCCCAGCGAAAAGTCTCCTTTAATCCATATGACAGACTGGCCCAGTTTGTATTAACCCCATTTTATAAAGAAGAAAATGGGCTCAAGTTAAATAACTTCAGTGAAACGGGAGCAGGAAGCCCACATCTGCTTCCCCATTACACGCTGTTCCCACCTGAGCCACTGGCCCAGTGATTTTCCAAATGGCCAGTTCACATCTTCATGGTTCTGCTGGTCATCAGACAGTGTCCTTAAGTCAGAAGTTTACCAAAGCAAAGGGAGGAAATTCCAAGTCTGGCTCCAGGATGTGTAGGTATTACTGGTGAGCCTGGAGAGGCAGGGGATTGTTTGCTGTGTAGACAGTTGCAAAGCCACTGAAAGGGCTTGATCCCTGGACCAATCCTTCCATGTCCTACACTTATAAACCAACCCTTCCATAATTATGTATGTAACCAAAATCTGGTTCCCTAAGTGTGACTCTTTTGGTTGCACTCTGTGGAAAGATTCCCAAATCTAGGGGTATGGGTCAATGCTCACGCTCCCCCCTCTCCATCACATCTTCCATCATCACTCTCCAGTTGTCCCAAAGAACAACTCAAACAAGCAAAAGGCCCTTCGAGATTCATGCCCTCCTGCCATCCCCAATACCATGCCTTGCCTCCCGTGCCTGCCATCTTCCTAAGGGACTAAAATAATCCCGACATGGTGGCTACCACTCTGGAAGACTTGGGTAGTACCTACTAAAGCTGGATACACATTCTCTCTCTCTCTCTCTCTCTCTCTCTCAGACCCACAATCCCACTCCACATACCCAATAAACATTAAAGGAGTAAGAATACTCTCAAACTGGAATCAACCCTAAACAACCATCAATTGTAGGAGGGGCTATGGGATATTCACAAAACAGAAAATCACCGAGCAATGAGAGTGAACAAACTGATATCACACACAGCACCATGGATGACACTCACCAGTGCCCCAGTGAGTGAAAGAAGCCAGAACAGAAGTGGTAGATACTGTGTGGTCCCATGGTTTCTGTTCTGTTTCGTGTATTACAATCAGGAGAACAGCTGCCCAAGGGGAGCTTTGGGGTGCTGGATAAATTGAATGCTGATTGCTTGGGGGGAGGCAAAGGTTCATCAGGCTGGATACCTGTGCACTTTTGTGTCTGTATCATCTATTGCAGTGGTTCTTAACCTGGGTTCTATCGAACCCTAGGGGTTTGATGAGTCGGTCTCAGGGGTTTGGAGAAGCCTCTGCCGCAGAGGCCAGAATAAAGTAACACCGTAATTTGTTGTGAGTTCATGCACTTTGTTGGTTTTGTTCTTTGAGCAAGGTGATGTTCATGCACGGCTCATTTTGTGCACCAGTAAAAAAACATATACCTATGTCTTGAATTTGGAAAATAAAATCATATTTCATTTATCACTAAAGAAGGGTTCGGTGAATGTGCATATGAAACTGGTGGGTTTGGTACCTCAAAATAGGTTAAGAACCACTGGTCTATTGTTTACTTAAATATTACGGAGATTGCTCTAATCTAACATGTCCACTTCAAAGTTCCTTGACTACAAGTGACCTTGGCTCCACCCCATTCCCAGCACTGCCTCCCCTTCCTGGATCTTGTCATCACCGAGTGAGCTTTTCCTCTGGAATACTGAGCCCAGCAATCTGCCCCTACTCTTCCATCCCCTCCCCATGCAGACCCCTCTCTCAGTCCTGAAGACTGACCTGGCCTCCCTTTCTTCCCTTCATCTCACACCCCTCCCTCAACCTTAGCTCTTCCCTTGCCAGTACCCACTCCTGTCCTCTGCCATATCTACCCTATGCCCCATCAGGGCCTACCTTCTACACCTGAACAGCAATGCTGACCCCCAGCCCACCCATCTCAGGACATCCTGTTGTCTCACCTGTAATCTGGGAGGGACCATGGTACTCGCCCTGCCTGGTACTGCTGGACCCATATGGTACTGACACTGCGGTGAACCTGAACCAGCTCAGATGCCCCCACACTCATTCCTTTCTCCCAGGGTCCCTCAGCTGTCTGAGGCCCAGCAGGAACCCCTCTGACTGCCACCAAGCAACTCTCAACCCACAACAGACCTCTCATATTTGACTAGAAAACCTCATCAGGCTTGGCCTTCAGGCCCTCCAAGGGGAACCTGTCCAAGACCTAGGCTGGCACCTCCAACCTCGAAATCCCAGAAAAGGCCTCTGTTTTAGACCCTTTGGCTCCCCTGCGCCCCCTAGTGGCCCAACACCACCACCTGGCAGGGGAGGCTGGTCCTATTCTTCCTAGAAAACACCTCTCTACATACAGGGAATCCCAGAGAACGAGACAGTACTGCACAAACATGGCTAAAGTGCAGGGGCAGCATAGGTGAGTGGAGGGTGACCACGGAGCCTCTTCTGGTCAACTGGAAGAACATCCACCATCGAGAGAGAATTATGGGCACAGAGATAAGTATATCTTCAATAAAACTAAGGGAAACATCAAAACATTGGCATCTAGTACTATACTAACCTTGGTGAGTGACAGTCTGCTGAGGTATTTCAAAACACCCAAGCACCTTCGACACCAAGGTGTCCTCCCCACAGGGGCTGTAATCAAATCCATCTGACCAACACGGTCTCAGGAGACGTACGTTATGAGTAAGGCTCCTAGATTTAGCAAATAAAAATGCAGGCCGCCTGGTGAAACTTGAATTTCAGATAGGCAACAAATAATTGTTAAGTATGTCTTGTGCAACATTTGGGGCATACACTAAAATACTGTTTATCCAAAATTCTGATTTCACACAGTGTCCTGTGTTTTCTCTGGAAACCGAATTTGTGAGGTCTTCGAGAGAGGTGGTCAGCACGGGCCCAGGGAAGGGCAGTGAGAGCCAGGAAGAACAGCACCATGGCATGGCGGGGTCTGAGCCTTGAGTAGGCTGGAGCCCTTGGCCTCTAAACCTCTATAATGTACATTCTGGTTTGAGGCCACTGACCGTTACTGTCACCTATTCAACCCTTCTTGCTTCAAGCCAGCTGTTCTCACTCCTGGCTGCACATGGGAATCACCTGGAAGCCTAAAAAAATACTGACAACCTTCCTCATCCTCAAGCTTCTGGTTTTAAAGTTCTTGGGGAGAATGTTAGAAGTGCAACTCCCTCCCCCAGGGATTCTAACATCCAGCTGGGGCTGAGAACCACTGCTCCCTCCAAGTGCACATTCTCCAAGCAGCCTTGTGGCCATAACTTTTCATCCTGTTTGTCTTTTCCATGGGGAGGGCATGCCAGAGCAGGGGGCATTCAAACCTCTGTAGCCTCAGAACTTCAAGTGGAGGCTTCGGCAGAGGTCTAGAATGTAAAACAGCAAGAGCTACCTGGCTGGAACTGCAGCAAAGTACATGAGGGTCCCCAGAGGGCCCTGCTGGGACGAGGTGGATAACAGTGTGGGCACCAACAGGGACGCCTAGAGGGAAACAGAATTCCTATAGAGGTGCAGACCCAGAGCACCTTCTGTCCTGCAAGCCCCTTGGATCAACATCCCCACACACATTTCTTCCCTGGTCATGTCTCTTGGACCCTTGGCTGCCTAGAGGTTCTGCCCAGGCTCGGGGGTGGGGGGTGGGGGTCAAGAGAAAAGTGGCTCTAGCTAAGAGGCAGGCAGTCACAGGTGACATAATCAGTACTCTAACTACAGAACCAGAGATGAGAGGACAACACACGCTCTAACGGTCAGCATCAACTCTGGTAATGTGGAAAAGTGTTTCCATAACCACACATTCTGCTTATCCACGTATATATGCTACCTCCCATGATCTGGCACTGTCCGAGTCCCGTTCCGTACATGCCCAGCCCGTCGGCACCATTGACAAGGATCTGAAGCCCCTTCCAGGCTCAGCCTTTCCACTCTTCGGTGGCCCAGCACTTCACCAGCCCAGTGAGGTTGTGATTTAAATCTAGTTATTTGGTGCAAAGAGTGGTGGTGGAGTAGGTCCTCAGGGTGAGGGAACAGCAGCACATATCTTACAAGAAAGAGTCATCATCTTCAAGCAAAAAGCAAGCACTAACCTCTAATGGGCTGGAGGGGCTACACCTGTGAGTATCCAGAAGGCTTGAGGAGAACCTGCTGCTTTGAGATTTTTGAGTGCAGCCACCCAGATATCCCCAGATATCTCAAGGTCCTGCTTCTTCCCAATCAGGATCCTCCTTGGCATAGCAGACTCACTAAGGTTGAGAATTCAACCTCCTTTGGGGCCTGGCTACTTTTATTAAGTATAGTCTTCTCTGTCTTCAGGTGAGTTTCCTTGCATACTGACAAGGGTAACCTTTGGCTTTTTTTTCTTCTTCAGATTTTATTTATTCATTTTAGAGAGAGACAGAGAGAGAGAAAGGGGAAGGAGCAGAAAGCATCAACTCCCATATGTGCCTTGACTAGGCAAGCTTGGGGTTTTGAACCGGCGACCTCAGCATTCCAGGTTGACGCTTTACCCATTGTGCCACCACGGGTCAGGCAGGAACCTCTGGCTTTTGTACTGAGCCTTTGATTCGTGACTCCTCACCCACACACAGACTTTCACTTTTCTCCAATGCAACTACCCCCAAGTACAGCCGTGGGCTTCCATAGTCCTCATGCTGCTCCCCTAACCACTCAAAATCCTAAGATGTGTCACCACCACTGCCTGTCTTTCCACTGGTATCCCATCTGTGGCGAAGCTGGTCTTCCCAGAACTGGTAAACAGCCTGTAAAAGATGGATTCAGTGTGGACAAGTCCGGCGTCAGATCCGTCCATGCACGACTAAGGGAAATAGGCTGGGAACAGTACGCATGCGTGCCTGCCTTATATAACTGAAAATGTTACCCCCACTTTTTTTTCTGAAGTGAGAAGCAGGGAGGCAGAGAGACAGACTCCCACATGCACCCCACCGGGAACCACCCGACATGCCCACTAGGGGGCGATGCTCCATTGCAACCGAAGCCATTCTAGCGCCTGAGGTGGAGGCCATGGAGCGATCCTCAGCACCCGAGCCAACTTTGCGGGAGGGGAAGAGAGAGATAGAGAGGGAAGGGTGGAGAAGCAGATGGGCGCTTCTCCTGTGTGCCCTGGCTGGGAATCGAATCCAGGAGTTCCACACACAGGGCTGACGCTCTACCGTTGAGCTAGCTGGCCAGGGCACCCCCACTTTTTGTAAGCATGGATTGGTGACACTTCTGAGTGATTTTACTATAAAATGCCTGTGTACTGTATCAGGCTGCTGCTGGCTGCTGTTGCCGCTGCCATACTACATTAGGCTGCCGCTGCCAATAAAATATGTCCTATCTGCCTAAAGTTCCATGTGTCTTTTTCCAGATCCCAGTTTTTCGCAGCCTTCCGTTCCCTGCCTCCAACCTCGGACCCAACACCATCCCAGTTCACTGCCCAGGAAAGTTTTAACAGTTGCATCACCACAGCCTGCCAGGATGCAGGAGATCCCACCCACCACCAATTAGCAGGAAGGTGTTCAGCCCCAGAATCCTCTTTCTAGAGTCCATTCTCTAGGACCACACCTGGCACCGACAGTTGTTACAGGTGAGATTCCCCAGGAAATAGACTTTCTGACTCTGAGTTCTGAGTGAAGATGTGTAGTGGGAGTGTGCTCAGGCCAACACCTGTGAGGGAGTGAGATCAGCAGAAGTGGCAGGGGGGGAAGTTAAACAGTGAGGATGCAGTTGTAGCAGTGGCTTCAGTTGACCCCAGGAGGAGCTCTGAAGCTGGGTTGGCCCTTCCCAGAGGTCCTGAATGAAGGTGAGAAGGCAGAGTTTATTCCCCCATAGAAGGTCATTAAAGAGGTGAGGAAGACTCTTTCAGTTAAGGGCAATCCTTGGAGAGGGATCAGCTGTGAACCTTGGCAACCCCAATTCAGCAACTGGGGAAAGGAGCTCCTCAGACCTGAAGGTGGACTTCGGCCCGAATACCATAGCACCCACTGCACGCCATCTCCCCAGAGGCTATCAGCCACCCACATTGTAGCAGTCTATCAGCTGAGTGCTGACTCTTCTGGTGAGGATGATACTTAGCTGCTTGACTTCCTGGGGTTTATTTTTAAGTCTACTTTGCATAGATAGGCTGCTCCCCTGTTGGGCTCAGTGGGGCCCATCCTTATTTGGAGTTCAGTATCTGCCATTGTACAGAAGCATTTCCTCAGGAACCTTCCAGACCTTTCTGGAATGATGTCAAAGGCAAGAAGACATTGCCACCTTCTGGAGAAAGAAGAGACCTACAGTTCCCTGAGCTACTGGAGTCCCTCTGTCCATCCAATAGAAAGATCATGTAAATCCCATGTGTGATTTTCGATTTTCTAGTAGCTACAAAGAAACAGGTAAACTTGCTTTTAATAATATATTTTATTTAACCTAATATACTATATTGTCATTTCAACAAATAACCAATATAAAATTATTAATAAGAGTCTGACCAGGAGGTGGTGCAGTGGATAGAGCATCAGACTGGGATGCGGAAGACCCAGGTTTGAAACCCCAAGGTCACTGGCTTGAGTGCGGGCTCATCTGGCTTGAACATGGCTCACCAGCTTGAGTGCAGGGTCGCTGGTTTGAGCTTGGGATCATAGACATGACCCCATGGTTGCTGGCTTGAGCCCAAGGTTGCTGGCTTTGAGCAAGGGCTCACTTGCTCTGCTGTAGTGCCCTAGTCAAGGCACATATGAAAAATCAATCAATGAACAACTAAGGAGCTGCAACGAAGAATTGATGCTTCTCATTTGTCTCCCTTCCTGTCTGTCCCTATCTGTCCCTCTCTCTGTCTCTAAAATAAAATAATTATTAATAAGATATTTAATATATATATTTTTCACCAAGTCTTCAAAATTCAGTGTATTTTATACTTACAGCACATGTCAGTTCAAACCAGCCACAGGTCAAGTGCTCAACAGTCACATGTGGTTAGAAATCACTGTGATGAGTGGCAGAGATCTAGATGCTAAAGGCTAAGGAGAAAGCAACAGTATGGGTGCAGAATAAGTGTTGGTGTATGAGTGATGTGAGTGTGCACATGTGAGGTGTGCTTTCATACCTAAAAAAATGGAGAGCTGGGGACTTGAGGAAAGACAGAGGCATCCCAAAGTCTTGATGCACTGAGGGCCACTGGGAGAGGTTGCTTGTTTTGTTCGATCATTCAACAAAAATCTTTTGAGCATCTACTATAATTTAGACCTGTGCTGGCTGCTAGGAACCAACGATGGAGACACAGTCCTGTCCTCAAGGTTCACAGTCCCATGGGTGTTGGGGTCAGCGGATACCCCGAGGAGCTGTAAAAGGAACAGCTTGCCTAAGTGAAACTTGGCTGTTTACTTGCCTGCAGTTCAAGCCTCGTTGCTCTCTGAGGCATTAAGCCCTGAGGTGATTCACAGAAGCATACCTGCAGGTAGTTTTCACTGCCTGTGTGTGCAGGAGATTCTTATCTATGAAGGGGCTTTGTCTTTCAGTTTTCATGAAATCACAGCCGCATTCCTCAGTTTACTACTCTCACGTATACTGCCCTATATAACGTGTAACCTGTCTGTAATAAAGTGAGACTTAATCAGACTCCTGTCTTGTCTCCATTCTTTGTGCCTCTTGCCTTGTAGAATCCTCACTCCCCACTTAGAGTCTCCGTTGCTTGACCTGCAGGACGGGTCACATGGGGAGAGATAGGAGTAGAAAAATGGTTGTAATAGAGGATAAGAAATACAATAAGACAGGTATTACTAGGTAGGGGGCTGGGGGTGGGGGAATGGGGCACTTGGAAGACTTCATAGCTAAGAAGGCTCATTCATTGTTCATGAACAAATCACAGCTGGAGACTCAGGCAGAGGCATTTCTCCAGCTAGACACTAAGGGTATGGGAGGGCTCTCCACGGTAGCTCCCCTCCCATCCCTCCTTTCCAACTAAAGCCCCCAGTGTTGAAGGCACCCTAGAGCCCCCATACATCAGCTCCAGGGTGGAAGGAATTCTCTGGGCCCATCTGGATTTGCTCACACAGGGAGGCTTGGAAAGACCAAACAGTCTGGGCTCCCCCAGGGAACAGTGTAGGGCCAGTGCCATTTCACGTGGGTCTGGAGAGATGGCCCAGTGGTGGGTTAAGATGGGGACAAGACAGAGCCTGCTTCCCCCAGATCAGTTCATGTTGCTGCCTTCTCTGCTACCCCCCAGCGACGCCAATCCCTTAGCAAGGCTGGCACATTTGTAAAGAAGAGAAATTCCCCCAAGAAGCATCCCCAGGAAGGACTGGGTATTGGAGCCATGATAGGAAGGGATTTCTTCACTGGGAATGAAGATTTTTCCCCCCTATCCAACCATTTTGAAAATAAAAACTAAGCAGAAACTCCCATCCAGGATCATCGCACTTGCCAGCCTGTGTTCAAAGAGACTATGGCTGGGGGCTCAGAGTCTGGGAAGGAATCAAGCCTCAAACCAGGTCCAGAGTATCTAAGCTGAATTAGGTCACTGAAGGACACCATGAGGTGGGGAGGGATGTACTGAGCCTTCCCCTCTAAAAGGGCTCAGATGCAGCTCAAAATGGGGGCAACAGAAAGGACTTAGAGATAACATAGCAGTTCCTTGGCATAAGGGTGGGGGAGAAGAACTAAACAAATGGAGAAACTCAGGCCTTTGACATCCATCAATATGGTACATTATTGAGCTCAAACACTGTGCCAGGCACCAGGGTTACACACATAGATACAATATGATCCACATTTTTAAAAAAGATTTTTATCCATTTCTTTTAGAGAGGAGAGAGAGAGAGAGAGAGAGAGGAGGCAAGGAGGAGCAGGAAGCTTCAATTCCCATATGTGCCTTGACCAGGCAAGTGGTAAGCCCGGGGATTCGAACTGGGAGACCTCAGCATTTCAGGTTGATGCTTTTTCTTTTTTAATGTTTTATTTATTTATTTTTACAGGGACAGTGAGAGAGTCAGAGAGAGGGACAGATAGGGACAGACAGACAGGAACGGAGAGATGTGAGAAGCATCAATCATTAGTTTTTCATTGCTGTTGCGACACCATAGTTGTTCATCGATTGCTTTCTCACACGTGCCTTGACCGTGGGCCTTCAGCAGACTGAGCAAGCCCTTGCTGGAGCCAGCGACCTTGGGTCCAAGCTGGCAAGCTTTTGCTCAAGCCAGATGGGCCCACGCTCAAGCTGGTGAGCTCGGGGTCTCGAACCTGGGTCTTCCGCATCCCAGTCCAACGCTCTATCCACTGCACCACTGCCTGGTCAGGCAGGTTGATGCTTTTAACCACTGTACCACCATAGGTCAGGCTGATCCACATTTTTTAAAGGAGTTGAGTAAGGGAAGAGAAGCATTTGAAATCGAGAGCTCTTACTGACAACCTAGCAGGTTCTTGGGGGGGCATAGCACAGTGTGGCATGATGCTTCACAAAAGGGGGGTTCATACTTCCTCCTTCACAAGCGAATAATCCACATAAAGCACTTGGTGTAGTACCTGGCATTAAGTTATTGCTCAATAAATGGTAGCTAATATTAGCCATTATTAGAAGAAGCTGCAGAATAAACATGGCACATCTTCCTGTAGTGCCAATTTTATTCAACTATTAGGGAGGAAAGGATATTATTTTTATATTTTAACAAACATAGGCATAAGCTGATGTAGAATGCAAAACTCATTTGGATTCTTGACATCAAAGATTTTGGGTGTGTATTGCCCTGCCTGCCCCTTCATCCTCCTTGCACATTCTCCAATGGACACAGGAACTAGAAAAGCTTGGAGCCAAGAAACCTGGGGTTCAATTTGCATCTGCCAGTTACTACCTTGTGACCTTAGTTACTGAATTAGTATAATTACTTTTTATTTTATTTTATTTAGAGAGAGACAGAAATACAGGAACATCGAACTATTCCTGTATGTGCCTTGACTCAGGATCATACCGGAAACCTCTGCACTTTGGGACAATGCTCCAACCAACCAAGCTATTCGGCCAGGGCATAATGACTTTTAATATTTTTAAATAGAAATATGAAGCAGACTATAAATATAATAGTTCTGCTGATCTAAAATTTTAGCCTACCTGCAGGTGGGAGGGTTGAAAAATTAAAATAATAGTTAAGCTTTATTGAGGGAACTGTATACCACGCACTGCTCCATTTCATTTAATTTTCCCAATCGCCTAATGAGACAGATACTGCTATTATCACCCTTTTTTACAGATGATAAAAGTAAGGTGAAAAGAAGTTTAGCCCTGGCCAGATAGCTCATTTGGTTAGAGCATTGTCCTGATATGTAAAGGTTGAGGGTTTAATCTCCAGTCAGGGCAAATACAGGAACAGATGGATGTTTCTGACTCTGTCTCTCCCTTTCTTTCTCTCAAAAAATTCAACAAATAAAATTTAGGAAAGAAGTTCTCATTTAAAAAACGTTTGCTTGACCAGGCAATGATGCAGTGGATAGAGCAAAGGACTGGGATGCAGAGGATTCAGGTTCAAAACCCTGAGTTCGACAGCTTGAGCATGGGCTTACCAGCTTGAGTGTGGAGTCACTGGCTTGAGTGTGGGATCATAGACATGACCCCATGGTCGCTAGCTTGAGCCCAAAGGTCGTTGGCTTGAGTGAAGTTCTCTGGCTTGAGCAAGGGGTCACTTGCTCTGTTGTAGTCCCCCCCGCATTAAGGCATACATGAGAAAGCAGTCAGTGAACAACTAAGGTGCCACAGTGAAGAATTAATGCTTTTCATCTCCCATCCTGTCTGTCCCTCTCTCTGTCTCTGTCACACACACACACACACACACACACACACACACACACACACACAGAGTTTATCAAGATTGCCTGCCTACCTTTTTATAAGATTAGTAAGTGGGAGTGCCGAATATTGGAATCTATGACTCCACTCTTAACTACCTGGCTATCTTACCTCTTGCCATGCATAACAAGCCTCATGGAACTTTGATTTCATCTAGATAGATTTAAAGGCAAACTATAGGGGTAAATAATACCTGCTGATCTTTTCTGATCTTTCTATGGACCTCCTTACCCAACACCTTGACTAATCCCTAAAAAGTCATCACTTTTTAAGTTTTGTATTCATATTCCCTAATACAATATAGTCTACATAACACTCTATACATACCTACTTATAGCCTTGCTTGCAAGCTGACACGGAGTCTCTTTTTAGCTATTTAATGTGTGTATGTTTTGTTTCTCCAACAAGATTGTAAATACCTAGAGGACAAGGACTGTGTCTTGCTCTTTCCGTATCCCTCAGACTAGGCTGGAGACGCCAAGGACCTCATTAACAGCTGTTGAGAGTCTCCGGGCCATCCTCCTCCCACCTCCGCCACTCCCCTTTCCTTTGGTGACTACACCATTTCCTCTCCCTCAGTCCGCCACCCCTTCCTGTTCCCTAGTACTTATATCTCCTCTGGCTCCGCCCCCTCACATGGAGCCCATGCTCTACCCACCGCTCTCAGCAGCATTCTCCAGCGTCCCCTAGCGACGAGGCTGTAGCTCCTAGCAACCGCATCTCTGTTCCCTGACGACGGCGGTACGTAGGGCTACGTCAGCGCGCCGTGGCCTCACCCCCGGCGCGGGCTGGCCCCGCCTCCCCGTGTCTGACTGCCGTTGCCGTTGCCGCCGCCGCCGCCGCCGCCGCCGCCGCCGCCGCCGCCGCCGCCGCCGCCCGAGACGCGCGCAGAGCAGTTATGGCGGATCCCGCAGAGCCCGTGCCTGCAGCTCCGGCTCCCGCCCAGGCCCCGGCTGCAGCCCCGGAGGCGGCCCTGGCCCCGAACACAGCCCCCGTCCCGGCCCTGGCCCCGGACACAGCCCCCGTCCCGGCCTCGGCGCCCGCCCCGGACTCGGCCTCCGGGCGGTCCTCGGACTCCTACCCTGAAGCCGGCTCTCAGCGTCTGCTGTTCTCTCACGACCTGGTGTCGGGCCGTTACCGCGGCTCGGTGCACTTCGGGCTGGTGCGCCTTATCCACGGCGAGGACTCGGACTCGGAGGGCGAGGAGGAGGGCCGCGGGAGCTCCGGTTGCTCCGAGGCAGGGGGCGCGGGCCACGAGGAGGGCCGGGCCAGCCCGCTGCGCCGGGGCTACGTGCGCGTCCAGTGGTACCCGGAGGGCGTCAAGCAGCACGTGAAGGAGACCAAGGTGCGGCGGGCCAGCGGGGCCGGGGGCTGACGGAGGGGCAGTTATCTGCTGGAGTCCTAGGCTGGGAGGGGAGGCATGTGAGGCGCTGCCCGGAATGGTGCTGCTGCAGTGGGCCGAAGTGGGAGGACAAGCCTCAGCGGAGCGAACGCTCCGGTGCAAAGTCATTGCACCAGTCGTGGGCCACCGGGCCCCGGTCTTCCCCACGCGAAGGGACTTCGAAGCTGTGGTATGGTGTGGTGTGGGACGCAAGGTTATGTACGTGGATTCAGCACCGTGGGGAACTCCTCGTGCTCTCAGGCACCAATGTGGGTGTTTTGCTGACCCCCGAGGAGCTACATACAGCATTGTGCATCCAGAAAGTAAGGCCGTGCCGGGTCGGTGCAGTGAGGGGTTGTGGGCATTCCAAAACAGAGGTAGAGGTGAAAATTCTGGGCGACATAAAAACCCAAGAAATTCACTAGATTGCAGAATGCATTATTGTTGGTGAAGAAATCTAAACCCTTTTTGCTTTACCTTGTTGCCTCATTTTAATTGCTGCGGGGAACTTTGTGAGTAAAAGCACTGATAATCAGAGCTATGGTATTATTAATAGTACAGGGAGAAGGGGATGTGACAGCTGTGTCTGGGATTGATGACTTCTAAGTGCAGTTGGACTTCTTGAAAAGAAAAAGGTACTATTGAACGAGGGATGGAGGAGAGCCGCCCATTTGGAAACCTGACGGGATATATATTTTTTTTACCTGTGGCTGTGAAGCAAACATCAGATTCCCATATGGTATTCCAGTGAGGCTGATGAATATTGCATTTTTACCATACCAAGGTGTTTATCACCAGAAACCTGAGACCTTGAATTGGGATTGGTTTGGTGGCTTTTACTGTCTTGTTTTCCTGAGTGTGAATTCCTATCAGTGATTCACAGGCACATACAACCCTGTATCTTTTTTTTTTTTTTTAATTATTTTTTAAACTTCTTTTTTTTTATTTTATTCATTTTAGAGAGGATACACAGAGTAAGAGAGAGAAAGAGAAAGAAAGGGGGGAGGAGCTGGAAGCATCAACTCCCATATGTGCCTTGACTAGACTAGTGCAGGGTTTTGAACTGGCGACCTCAGTGTTCCCAGGTCGACACTTTATCCACTGTGCCACCACAGGTCAGGCCAACCCTGTATCTTTCACCTGTTCTTCATGTTCTCCTCTCCCATTTAAGAAAACATTTCTCAGCAAGAATCAGGTCTGGGTTGGGTTGTTTTAGCTGCCTAGGACTGAAGAGGTCTGTTCTCAGGCGAGGGCACTTTAGAAGTTAATCTGGGTTTCTCACACACTGGGAGACAAAGGCAACGGGAATAGGGCTTTATTCCACACTACAGAGGGTCGGTGATTAGGGCTTGGGCAGGGAAAAAAGCCTCACTCCCATAAAGAGGCTGTGATCCACTTCCTAGTGGCAGAAGTGACGGCAGATACCAGCAGGATCTTTTTTCCTCCCTCGCCAGTGCACATACACCCACAGATACAGAAATCCACGCAGCACAGGACCTCGGCTTCCCTTCAGGGAACTGCAAATCAGGTGATAGGTTTTCTGACTTGAGAAAATTATAAGTTCATGTATAAAACTACATGGAAAATATTACTTTTTGCAGCAGAGTACTTGTTAAAAGTTATCACCAGTATTGTTTTATCGGGAAGAGAGTTTTACTCTAAGTTCTGCTTATGCATTGTCTTGCTAGCAAATGATTCCTGTGTCTTTCTGTGGAATTTTTTTAAAAAACGTTTTTCCTTAACCATCTTCTCTAGAGGTTTGTGACTTCTGGAATGCATCTCATTTGACTGTGTCATGGCTTCCTGCCCTGGGACTCAGGGAGGCAGCCCAGGTTACTGTTGGGAGCTGCCATGTTTGTCAGGTGCTCCTGTTCATCTTTGGTGCTTAACTTTGTTTACAGTTATGTTCCCTCTCCCTCTGGAGCCCCACCACATATAGTTGTACAAAATTTGACTTAAAATACCAATTTTGGAACTAAACAGAAAATACCTTTAAGGCAGTAACTCAGATATATTTTGAAGCTTCCCTCTTGTAACTTGCTTTAAACGGGTTGAAACCCTTTGTGCCTCCATTGGTGATGTATTCTTTTGGGCTTAGCAAAAGCTAAGGAGCTTAGTAATTTTAGGAAGGGGTGGAATGTAGTGCCCATCTATGGATGGCAGGACTCAATTCTTTAAAGACTTGAGAATAAATTTGTGTGGGGAGTAAATTTATACCTGATAAGGCAGCTCTCTGTTACCATGAGCCACAGACACATGACCCTGGTCAGCTGAACATGTCTTCTGCTTTGCTCTTGGTTGACTAAGGTGGTAGGGTGGGTCCTTTCTTGGAGAACTGCGGTTTGGGGAGATTTTCCTTCTTACCTTCCACTCCTTATAAATCCATCAAGGTGGCATTCTGTAAAGGAAAGACCAGGAGACTGAGACAGACATTTTTGTTCTGATGTTTCCCCCATCACTAATCTGGTTATTCTGTTGGTAGAATGAGGTAGTGGTAGTCTTGGGAAACATTTCTTTTTGAAGTTTTCACTCTTGGGATTTTTTTTTTTTCACTCTTGGGATTTTTAAAATAGTGTCCTTTAATGTGGAGTGTAGTAGACTGTGGAGTTTTTTTGTTTGTTTTATTTTATTGATTTTAGAGAGTGGAAGGGAGAAAAAGAGAAAGAGAAAAACATTGATTTGTTCCACTTATTTCTGCATTTATTGGTTGATTCTTGTATATGCCCTGATGGGGGATTGAGCCTGTAACCTTGGCATATTGGGAAGATGCTCTACCAATTAAGATACCTGGGCAGGGCCTGGCTGTGGAGTATTTTTATAGTTTTCATGTCAGTTTGGTGGGCAGTGAGTAAAGACTTAATACCAGTTTTTAATTTCTTTTAACTTTTTTAAATTTATCTTTATTTTATTCATTTTAGAGAGGAGACACGGAGTGAGAGAGAGAGAGAGAGAGAGAGAAAGAGAGAAAGGGGGGAGGAGCTGGAAGCATCAACTCCCATATGTGCCTTGACCAGACCAGTGCAGGGTTTTGAACTGGCGACCTCAGTGTTCCCAGGTCGACGCCCCATCCACTGCGCCACCACAGGTCAGGTTCTTTTAACTTTTTGATGAACAAATTTTAAAAAGAGAGATGGAGACATTGGCCAACTAGTCCTACCACCATCTGGCCACTTCTGTAAATTTGATCAACCAAAATAAAAATAAGTAGGGTGGTTTTTTAAAATGTTTTATTTATTTATTTATTTACAGGGACAGAGAGAGAGAGTCAGAGAGAGGGATAGATAGAGACAGACAGACAGGAACAGAGAGAAATGAGAAGCATCAATCATTAGATTTTCGTTGCCGTTGCGACACCATAGTTGTTCATTGATTGTTTCTGGCGAGTTTGGGGTCTCGAACCTGGGTCCTCCACATCCCAGTCTGACGCT
Organism: Rhynchonycteris naso; assembly: GCA_037038555.1. NCBI lineage: Eukaryota > Metazoa > Chordata > Mammalia > Chiroptera > Emballonuridae > Rhynchonycteris > Rhynchonycteris naso. The sequence continues at coordinate 117,186,109 of CM072998.1, read as the reverse complement.
CTATCCACTGCGCCACCGCCTGGTCAGGCAACTGGGCTTTTTTTTTTTAGATTTTATTTATTAATTTCAGAGAGAGAGAAAGGGGAAGGAGCAGAAAGCATCAACTCCTATATGTGCCTTGACTAGGCAAACCCAGGGTTTTGAACCAGCGACCTCAGCATTCCAGGTTGACGCTTTACCCATTGCGCCACCACAGGTCAGGCTTGTTTGTTTTCTTGTGTGTGACAGAGACAGTGATGGAGAGAGGGACAGATAGGGACAGATGGACGGACAGGAAGGGAGAGAGATGAGAAGCATAAATTCTTCGTTGCAGCACCTTAGTTCATTGATTGCTTTCTCATATGTGCCTTGACGGGGGGGGGGCACTACATCAGAGCGAGTGACCCTTTCTCAAGCCAGTGACCCTGGGCTCAAGCTGGCAAACCTTGCTCAAACCAGATGAGCCCATGCTCAAGCTGGCAACCTCGGAGTTTTGAACCTGGGTCCTCTGCATCCCAGTCCGATGCTCTATTCACTGCGCCACCACCTGGTCAGGCAAGTAGTTTTTCTTAAAATTGCTGGCTTTATGGTACAGTTTCTAAGGCTTCCAGCTGCAGAAGCTAACCTTCTTTTTTATTTTTTTTGTGGCAGAGACAGGGAGAGTCAGAGAGGGACAGATAGGAACAGGCAGACAGGAAGGGAGAAGGATGAGAAGCATCAATTCTTCATGTGGTTCCTTAGTTCATTGATTGCTTTCTCATATGTGCCTTGACCGGGGGACTACAGCAGTCCGAGTGACCCCTTGCTCGAGCCAGTGACCTTGAGCTTTAGCTGGTGAGCCTTGCTCAAACCAGATGAACCCGTGCTCAAACTGGCGACCTCGGGGTCTCGAACCTGGGTTTTCCACATCCCAGTCTGGTGCTCTATCCACTGTACCACCGCCTGGTCAGGCTGCTAAGCTTCTTTAGGACTTGAAAGAAGCCCCAGCCTGTCCTCCTTCTGTCATCACTCTCCTGGCCCCTTTAACGTGATAGCTGATTTCTCCATTGGCAACCTTTCCCATTTGGTTATACCTCTCCTTTGCAGAGACTTGCTCCTTCCCCATCAATGGTCATCCCTTGAGTAAAATTTCTGAATAAAGCCATATGCCAACAGCCTTCTTGAGCACTGGGCAGCCAAGGTGGGTCTTTCTGGCCATCACCTGTCATGGGGCAGAATGGCCCTGCCCCTGCAGGGAAGAGAGCAGACTGCTGTGTGGTTTGTGGGTTCCTGTTCGTGCTTTAGTTCTCCCTTCTCTTGTGTGTTCTTTTGCTTTAAGTTGCCACAACATTTAGATTTCATCCTGGTTTGAGATTTAGTGTCTCTAAATTAAAGCTGTGTCTGTAATCACCCTGCTTTTTGTGAGGTGGTGTGTGTGTAACATCTCTGATGACAAGTTGCTCAGGAATTGTCTTTTTGGTTTATTTTTGGCTCCTACTCAGGCCAGTGTTTCCATGGGGAAAGCTATTTAGGTGTAGCATCATAATATGTGAAGTTGGCATGCCTCGCCTGCCCAGGTGCTGGACCAATTAAAAGCAATTGTTCTTAATGAAATAATAGGAAGGAGTTATATAAGGTTACCCAAGATGCAGGACTAAGTGCATCTAATTCTATTTTATTCAGATAGGATCACAGCACTTACAGACTCAGCTGTTCTCTGATTTTATTCTTTGTCCTTTGGTTTTCCCCCTTCCAGTTCCTGGGACTTGATGCCTTCTTGGTGCCTTTGTCTGGCTTGTTGTCTGACTCGAGGGCACTTTCATTAGATGAGGAGCATGTGTTTTGTCCTGTGATTGGAAATCAAATGTGCTCTTCTTGGCTGTCACCTACTCTGAATGACCTTGGCCTACTCACTGCCTCATTTTCTCTCTGCAATAAAACACGAGGTCTGTCATTCTAGCATCTGAAGTGAGTCAGTATAGGTGGATAGCCAGAGTGTAGGTGGGTGGTGCCTGGGGCGGCCAAATGGTTATTAGCAGACACCATCCTGATGTCCATCAGACAAAACCACTCCCTTCCCTTGAGAAGATCACATCCGTGTGTCCCAAGGGTGGTGCTGCACCAAAGAGGCACCTTGGGAAGCAAAAGGTATATGGAGAAATCTGCTTCAGTGGTGTAAGAATTTCTAATTGATTGTGTTGTTGCATGTGACCTGGTAGATTACAGATTTGAGTTCTTTATTACGTCTCTTTAAATACTCATGAACTTCACTCCTCTGTTACTTTATTAGAAATTCAGTAATGCACATTTAAAGTAACAGCTGCTAAAGTCTACCAAACTCCAAGAGGGCGATGCAATGAATATATAAGTATATGTATTTATACTGGAATCTGGGGGACATTTCTTGAAATTCATGAAAAACAGGTAATGATATTATGAATTAAAAGGATGGTAGAGTACAGTTATTGCTTTTGTCTTTTAAGATAATAAGAACAAGTATTATATAGTGTTACTATGTGCCAGGTACTCTTAAGTGCTTTATGTATATTAATACCCACAGCAATCCTGTGAATTAGGTACCATTCCTATGTTTCAGAGGAGGAAATTGAGAAACAGGAAGATTAAATAACTTGTCCAATGTCACACTGCTAACGAGTAGAGTAACCTGAATACAAAAAGGAGTAAATCTAGTTTGCCCTCACCTGAGAATGTTTTAAGTTCAGGATTTATAGATCATTTCTATGTCTGAATACCCTGATCACCCATGAGTCACAAACTCTGTGGTTGGCATGAATCATCTGGTTTTTCAACATTTGAAAATCTTAGTGGAGTAGGAGTAACCAGGGTGAGGAGAGAGGGAGGAGCAGGGTATTGGGATGAGTGTGATACAGCGGCTGGGAGGTAAGGCGGTCAGGCTGTACAGCAGTGTGGGAGAAACACTGTATTTGCACTTGCTGTGCTTCTGTTTGTCCCCTCAGCCATTTTCAAAATAAGTGTCAAAAATACATTTTATTTCTGGAGAATCTGTAAATGCCCCTAGATGTTGAATGAAAGTAACCTTGGTGAATCTGACTCATTCCAACACTGGTTTATCCCCACCACCTCCTAGAGCAAAATAAGTCTGAGTAATTGGCATTTCTGTGTTGTCTTAGAAATGGCCATTGTTAGGGAATCTACCTTGACTTCCTGCCTCCAAAGATCTCCTGTCTCCTCTCTGGCAGCTATTGTCACCCTCCTGCTGAGAATGCTGAGTCATGAGACAGGTTCGGAAGGACTCCATGGAGAAAGAGAGTCCTGGTCAAGTTCCAGTTCCTTTCCCTTCAGTTGTCCTGAACTTGACTGTGTGTGCTCTCCAGGTTTTTGTTTTATTTTGTGGGTTTTTTTTTTTTTTGAGAGAGAGGCAGGAAGGCAGAGAGATGGGAAGCATCAACTCATAGTTGTAGCACTTTAGTTGTTCATTGATTGCTTCTCATATATGCCTTGTTGGGAGGCAGGGTGCTCCAACCAAACCAGTGACTCCTGACTCAAGCCGGCGACCTTGGGCTTCAAGCCAGAGACCATGGGGTCATGTTGATGATCCCACGTTCAAGCTGGCGACCCAGTGCTCAAGCTAGCGTGCCTGTGCTCAAGCCTGATGAGCCTGTGCTCAAGCCAGCGACCTCTGGGTCTTGAACCAAAGCAATGTCCCAGGTGGACACTATCCAGTGCACCACCACCAGTCAGGCCCTACATATATATATATATTTTTTCCATTGACTTTAGAGAGACAGAGAGGAATTGAGGGGGGGGGGGAGCATTCATTTGTTGGTCAACTTAGTTGTGCATTCATTGGTTGATTCCTATATAAGCCCTCACAGAGGATTGAGCCCACAATTGACTGAGGTAACTGGCCAGGGCACTGTCCACCTATTTTTGCTTTAAGACATTAAAGGTCTTTCTGCACCCTCCCCATCCTGCTTCACTGTTATCCCTGTTTTTCTCCTTTTCATTTTCCTGTTGTAGTAAAAGGAACTTTTTCTCTGTTTTACTATTTTACCTATAGGCCTCATGGAACGGGGTGGAACCTCTCTGGGGCTATGGTTGGAGTGTGTAATGTGAATTGCTATCATGACAGCCCATGATTAGAGTCGGCTATTCCTTGGTCCTCTCAGAATTAGATTGAGGGTGATTTCTCTGATGAGTGGGTTCTCCATTAAAGAGCCATCCTGTAACTTTAACCTGGGAAGACATCTGTGCTCCTGTTCTGAGTGACAGAAGCTTTTGGAGTTTCTTCACCCAGAGATTAGCCTGTTTCTGGATGGGGGTGGGAGGGTGCTAATTTAAATGGATACTCAAAAGGGGTAAAATGGCAATCAGTACTGTCTGTGTATAAAGTGCTTTTTCATTCACAAGATGTCATTTGTGTTTACTAGGATTTAGCTGTTTTAACTGTAGCTCCTCCTTTGAGGTTCTGCTCGCCAAACTTTGTGAAGGTTGTGGTTTTAATGCTGCCTCATCCACATTTGCAGCTCTTGCTTAACGGGAATGCACATTGCCAGTTGCTTGTTTCAGACATTTCCACCAGCCTCAGGGGGATCTATTAGGAGCTACCTGACATATATGTGGTTACAGACAGGGAGGAGCAAAATGCTTACTGAAATGTTTTGTAGTTCAGAGTAAAATTGAATGTTAATGGATAACTCTCTGGATTTATCCACTCCAAGGTTATTTGCCCTTGCTGCACTCTCAGCTCAGTGCTGTGGTTGAGGATTTCGTGGCTGATTGTGCTGCATGGATCTTTTGGTCAGTTTTGCCCACAGGCATACTGTGTTCTTCTGAAGCAGGATGGTGAAATACAAATTTTTATGATTTAAAGATTAAGGCAAATGATATATGGTTTGGAAGTATTCAGGTAGGCAATAAGTACTAGACTTTTTTATTTTTAATTTTATTGAATGTCCTTTTTTATTTTTAATTTTAGTGAGAGGAGGGGAGGCAGAGACAGACTCCTGCATGTGCACCGACTAGGATGCACCCGGCAAGCCCACTACAGGGCAATGCGCCATCTGGCGCCCTTGCTCCGTTGCATCTGGAGCCATGTTTTAGCGCCTGAGGCAGAGGCCATGGAACCATCCTCATTGCCCACGGCCAACTCACTCTAACTGAGCCATGGCTGTAGGAGGAGAATAGAAGAGAGAGAGAGAAGCAAGAGGGGAAGGGTGGAGAAGCAGATGGGCGCTTCTCCTGTATGCCCTGACTTGGAATTAAACCTGAGACTTCCACATGTCAGGCCAATGCTCTACCTCTCAACCAACCATCCACGGCCTGGAATGAATGTCCTTTTTGGGCTAAATCTTGAGTATTTGGTTGAGGGATTTCGGTTTGTTTGCATATTTTGAGAGACTGAAACGTAATTTTCTGCAGTTCTGTCAAAGGAATAAGACACTTATCGGGTCACTTTTGGTTTAAATTAATAGCATAGGCCTGACCAGGTGGTGGCGCAGTGGATAAAGTGTCAGACTGGGATGCGGAGGACCCAGGTTCGAAACCCCGAGCTCACCAGCTTGAGCCCAAGGTCGCTGGCTTGAGCAAGGGGTCATTCTCGTCTGCTATAGCCCCCTGGTTAAGGCACGTATGAGAAAATCAATGAACAACTAAGGTTCTGCAGCGAAGAATTGATACTTCCTCTCATCTCTCTCCCTTCCTGTCTGTCCCTTATCTGTCCCTCTCTCTGTCTGTGTCACAAAGATAAATAAATAAAATAAAACAAATAGCATAGCTATATCTGGTAAAGACTCATTCTAACTATGACAATTTAAAATGTTAAAATCTAAGATATTGAGTGCTGCTAAAAGGGGGGGAGGGGCAGCAGGCAATCCTAACCAACAATAAAATTAAAATCTCCAGCTAGCAGGAAAAAAATCCTACAGTCTTAAAAAAGAGCCTTTATTTGCATCCTGCAAGTGAGAGCTGTTCTTTCATGCTTCACAGCTCTGATGAGGTTTCTTCTCCTTGTTTTAATTTTGATCCTTTTTGTGGGAGAGGCTGCTGTGATGAGGGCTGGGGAAGTGATCAGGATAGGTATATCTGTAGCACTGTACTGGCCAGCCCCCTTCAGTGTAGATGAGGAGTGTGCACAACACACAACTGTGTCTCTTGTGTGGCTTCTGGGAGCATCAGGACCCAACACACTCGGTGCTGAAGCAGCCCCATATTTGTCTGCTGTGACTGTATAATTACTTAAGAGAGTCTGAGAGCCCTGAAGGTTGATGATATCATCTTCAAGCCAAAGAAGAAAGAGCATCTCCCCACACAGTGTGTGTGCTTGATGGGGAAGGGCCGTCCCAGCAACCTGCTGGTGGGAGGGATGTCTGCCTACATTTCCTCATGACCTACACATCCCACGTGGCCTCTTCTACCACTGGGCATGAAATGGCTCTTCTAAAGGTCACAAAAGACCAGTGATCTTGTGGTCACTGTGTTTCATGACTTTTTTTCGGTCTTTATTCCTTTGACCCATCAGCCTGGTTGATCATCTCTCACAAGGGAGACTTTCTTCAGTTGAGTTCCATTTACCAGGCTGTACTGAATTTTTCTCTCTTGCCTTTTGTTTTTTTCCCTTCACCCCTCACTGAGACTTTTCCAAAGGTCCAAGCTCTCCTGTCCTTTCCCTTCCTATCTTCTTCAGTGCTCTTGTCTACTCCTTCGGCCACAGTTGATGCCTGCATTTAGATGACCTTCGCAGCTCCATCACATTCTCAGTGCTTCCTTTGTGGCCCCATCTTGTCTTCTAGAGCCTCAGACTATGCTATAAGGTCTGAGGAGTGCAAAGGCTGAGGCTGTGGAACTTTTAGTATATGTGCTGCCGAAGCGAGCACGAGGCTGTGGAACTTTTAAAAATTTCTTTTTCTTGCCTGACCAGGTGGTGGTGCAGTGGATAGAGCATCAGACTGGGATGCGGAAGACCCAGGTTCGAGACCCTGAGGTCTCCAGCTTCAATGCGGGGGTTCATCTGTCTTGAGCAAAAGCTCGCCAGCTTGGACCCAAGGTCGCTGGCTCCAGCAAGGGGTTGCTCGGTCTGCTGAAGACCCGCAGTCAAGGCACATGTGAGAAAGCAGTCAGTGAACAACTTTTGTGTCGCAACGGCAATGAAAAACTAATGATTGATGCTTCTCACCTCTCTCCGTTCCTGTCTGTCTGTCCCTACCTATCCCTCTCTCTGACTCTTTCTCTCTGTCCCTGTAAAAAAAAAAAAAAAAAAAAAAAAAAAATTTCTTTTCTTTTTTTTTTTTGTACAAGGACAAGAGAGAGAGAGTCAGAGAGAGGGATAGACAGACAGGAACAGAGAGAGGTGAGAAGCATCAATCATTAGTTTTTCATTGCCGTTGTGACACCATAGTTGTTCATTGATTGCTTTCTCACATGTGCCTTGACCGCGGGCCTTCAGCAGACGGAGCAACCCCTTGCTGGAGCCAGCGACCTTGGGTCCAAGCTGGCGAGCTTTTGCTCAAGCCAGATGGGCCCGCGCTCAAGCTGGTGACCTCGGGGTCTTGAACCTGGGTCTTCTGCATCCCAGTTCGACTCTGTATCCACTGCGCCACCGTCTGGTCAGGCTATATATATATATATATATATATATATATATATATTTAAGATTTTATTTATTCATTTTAGAGAGAGGAGACACAGAGAGACAGAGAGAAGGGAGGGAGGAGCAGAAAGCATCAACTCCCATATATGCCTTGACCAGGGAAGCTCAGGGTTTCAAACCGGCAACCTCAGTGCTTCAGGTTGATGCTTTTACCCACTGCGCCACCACAGGTCGGGCTACATATATTTTTCTTTAAAAATTTATTTTTAGAGTGGTAAAATACACATACCATAAAATTTACCACCTTACCCATTTCTTTCTTGTTTATGTTAGGAGGGGGATTTTATTGATTGATTTTTAGAGAGAGGAGAGAGAGAGAGAAAGAAAAAAAGGGGGAAGAAGCAGGAAACATCAACTCATAGTAGTTGCTTCCTTATGTGCCTTGACCCCGCAAGCCCAGGGTTTTGAACTGTGACCTCAGCATTCCAGGTCGATGCTTTATCTACTGTGTCACCATTTTTCTTCTTTTCCAAGTGAGAGGAGGGGAGATAGAGAGACCAACTCCCGCATGTGCCCTGACCTGGATATACCTGGCAAGCCCCATTTGGGGTTGATGTTCTGCCCATGGATGCGGGGAGTGGGTGGGAGGGGAAGAGAGAGGGGGGTGAAGCAGAATGGTCGCTTCTCCTGTGTGCCCTGACCAGGAATTGAACCTGGGATATCCACACGCCAGGCTAATGCTCTACCTCTGAGCCAACCAGCCAGCCAGGGCCAGGCTAACCATATATATATTTTTTAATTTTTTATTTTATTTTATTCATTTTAGAGAGGAGACACAGAGTGAGAGAGAGAGAGAGAGAGAGAGAGAGAGAGAGAGAAAGGGGGGAGGAGCTGGAAGCATCAACTCCCATATGTGCCTTGACCAGACCAGTGCAGGGTTTTGAACTGGCGACCTCAGTGTTCCCAGGTCGACGCTTTATCCACTGCGCCACCACAGGTCAGGCCAGGCTAACCATATTTAAGAGTATATAGTTCAGTGGTGTTGAATACATTCATAATGTTGTGTGACCATCACCACTATCCATCTCCATAACTCTTTTTTTTACAGGGACAGAGAGAGAGTCAGAGTCAGAGAGAGGGATAGATAGGGACAGACAGACAGGAACGAAGAGAGGTGAGAAGCATCAATCATTAGTTTTTTGTTGCCGTTGCGACACCATAGTTGTTCATTGATTGCTTTCTCACATGTGCCTTGACCGAGTAAACCCTTGCTGGAGCCAGCGACCTTGGGTCCAAGCTGGTGAGCTTTTGCTCAAGCCAGATGGGCCCACGCTCAAGCTGGCAACCTCGGAGTCTCGAACCTGGGTCTTCCGCATCCCAGTCTGACTCTCTATTCACTGAGCCACCGCCTAGTCAGGCTCTCCATAACTCCTTTTGTCTTTTAAAACTAAACCTCTATACCGAATAACAACAGCATTCCCTTCCCTTCATCCTCCTTCACCCTAGCCAACATTTGTTATTTTCTGGGTTTTTTTTTTCTTTTTTTAAGATTTTACTTTTTATTAAAAAAATTTTTTTTATTTTATTCATTTTAGAGAGGAGACACACACACACACACACAGAGAGAGAGAGAGAGAGAGAGAGAGAGAGAGAAAGGGGGGAGGAGCTGGAAGCATCAACTCCCATATGTGCCTTGACCAGACCGGTGTAGGGTTTTGAACTGGCGACCTCAGTGTTTCCAGGTCGACGTTTTATTCACTGCACCACCACAGGCCAGGCAAGATTTTATTTTTTATTTTAGAGAGAGGCGAGTGAGAGAAAGGAGGGATAAGAGTGGGAAGCATCAACTTGTAGTAGTTACTTTTTGTATGTGCCATGACCAGGCAAGCCTGGGGTTTCAAGCTGGGAACCTCAGCGTTCCAGGCTGATACTTTATCCATTGCGCCTCCACAGCTCAGGCATATTTTCTGTTTTTTTGATAGTAGCCATGCTAATGGGTGCGAGGTAGTATCTCATTGTAGTTTTGATTTGCATTTCCCCAACGATTAGTGATATTGGACATCTTTTCATGTACTTGTTGGTCACTTGTGTATCTTTGGGGAAATGCCTAGTCAAGTGCTTTGCCCATTTTTGAACTGTTTGGGTTTTTGGTTGTTGAGTTTTAGGAATTCTTTATATATTCTGGATATTAATCCTTTATTAGATATACGACTTATAGATATTTTCTTCCTTTCTGTGGGTTGCCTTTATGTTTTTTTCTGTGTTTTTAAAATAATTTTCTTAAGCGAGAAGCAGGGAGGCAGAGAGACAGACTCTCACATGTGCCCTGACCAGGATCCACCCTTCAACCTCCCTCCTGGGCCATGCTCTGCCCATCTGGGGCTGCTGCTTCATGGCTTGGCAACTGATCCATTCCAGCACATGAGCCAGGCCATGGAACCATCATCAGGGCCCAGGGCCAACTTCCTCCAACTGAGTCATGGTTGCAGGCGGGAAGAGAGAGAGAGAGAGAGAAGGGAGAGGGGAAGAGGTAGAGAAGCAGATGGTCGCCTCTCCTGTGTGACCTGACCGGGAATCAAACCCGAGACGTCTGTACTCCAGGCCTGTGCTCTACCACTGAACCAACTGACCAAAGCCTATGTTCTGTTTCTGATGCATAATATTTTAAAATTTTCATGAAGTCCAGTTTCTCTGTTTTTCTTTTGTTTCCTGTGCCTTTGGTTCCAGGCCTTAATTTGTCATCAAATCTTTGTTCAGAATGCCTCTTACATCTTCACTGTTTTCTTTCTACAACATTAGTTTGCACCCTGACTGCCTCATGCCTGGGTTGATCTCTCCTGGTCTACCTGTCTCCGCTCCTTCAGCCCAGCATGTGGCTCCACAGGCTTACCTCCAGGTGATTGCTTGGCTTGTGTCAGGATCCAGACTCTTGTAATGCCTTCACTTGGCATTCAAGGCTCTTGGCCTATGTTTCATGATTTACCACCTGCCTCCTCGGTTCAGGCCAGCTACTCTTATTTCCCAATTCAGTTGTGCTCTTCCCTGCCTCTAATACCTCACGGCTTTCGGATGACACTCTTGGATTCGCTCTCTCACATTGGAAGCTTCTTGAAAAACAAAGCTCTCCCTCCGTAAAAGTGTATATTCTGTATGGCTCACGTGAAGAGTTGTGGGAAGCATTTGAGTGAATGACTCAATTCTTCCTGCTTACCTATAAAGTATTCTTAGCCTTTTCCCAGACGTGGTCTGTGCTGAAGCAGTGTGGGCCCCTTGCCAGCTGACATTTCCCTCCTTAGGGTCCCAGGTAGGGTGACCATGTAATTTACTGATCAAACTGGGCTCTTTTGAGAGCACTGTGAATAATCATGCCAGGACTGGGACATGTGGGCATGTTTATCATTTTAGCAACTTTCCTCACAAAGCTCTCCAGGCAGCATGCAAGCACAGTGTGCTAGGAGAGAGCTAGCTATGGCTGGTGTCCCCAGCAGAAATTGAGACATACTTCTGGCCATAGGCTCCCCAAGAACATGGGCTGGAATGAGAACTGGGAGGCTGTGTTTTGTGAAGCCAATGAAAAGTCTCCCCAGTTGTCACCACTTAGCTCTCCTTCAAGTCCTTGGCACTGTGGCTGTGAGTAATCTGGGAAAAGCACCAGTTTAACATTCAGGAGCTGCCCGTTCTAGCACCTGTAGTAACTTAAGAACCTTAGTTGGTGGGAGCACCACCCCCTCTCCAAGCTTCAGTTTATCAAATGGGTATAATGGGCTGTCATGATGACCAGCTGTAATGGCTCCCCTGGAAGCACTTGGTGAACCTCCATTCACATGTGGGAGTTTCCTGAATGGTGGTCAGCATGTGGCCCTTAACTTAGGAGATGGTTGAGTTTTTTAGTATGAGGGCCTCTGTTGGAAAAAGAGTGCACCTCTATTGCAGGTGAAGCAGGAACACAGCTTGGGCTTTGTGCTCTGCCTGCATCCAGGGCTCTGGAAGAGTCTAGAGAGTGGAGCCTGGAATTATAGTGGTTATTACCAGACCTGTTACTTTGAAGAAGTCAGGCACCAGCCAATAAAATGGATATAACCACCCCTGTTTGTAGGGACGGGGCATGGGGTAGGGAGAGCATACACACAAGAAATCTAGACGAGCATCTCTTAGAGGCTGATGTGCATTGGATCACCTGGCACGCTTGTTCACATAGATTCTTCTGAAGCAGTCAAACTACTAGGGTGGCCCGAGAATCTGCATGTCTCACGTGCTCCCTGTGGTGCTGGTTCTCCTGGTTGGAACAGTCCTTTAAATTGGACTTATATATGGGTCCTTCTAAAAACCCTATTGATGTCAATAGATTTAGTTTTTTATTTTCCCCCTCTCTACCCATTTGCCAGAAATTGTCAAAATATGGGTCACAGGAAGAGGAGGGGAAGTTGTTTAAGTGACCCCAGTACCCAGGCAGTGCCCAGTCATAGTGTTGGTGTTAGAAAGATCTTCTCCCATTACTGCCCACGGACCAGTATCACTACACAGTCACTGCTGAGATGTTGCCTTTTATTTAATTTCTTTTTAGGATGCAAATATGACAGTTGTCAGTGTAATGTAACCAGTCCAAGAGGAAAGTGATTAGAAATGCTGCCTTTTATCCAGACCGTGTCAAGCAGTGAAAGCATGCCTTTCCTGTGTCTCCTTACTCTTTTCAGTGTCCAGTGTCCTCATTTTAGCAAGGGAAAGACAGAAACCTAGAGGAGGCCTGTAACTCACCTGAGGTCACAGAGTTAGTGAGGGGCAGATCCGATGTTTGTGCTGCTGTACTGCTGCCCCTGCAGCAGGCCGACCAATTCATTTGTTTTCAGGTTTTGGTTTTAAATAATGTAAATAACATCTTTTTTTTAAAAAAAAGAAACATTCTATTCTTTTTAATTTCTTTTTATTTTATTCATTTTAGAGAGGAGACAGAGAGAGAGAGAGAGAGAGAGAGAGAGAGAGAGAGAAAGGGGGGAGGAGCTGGAAGCATCAACTCCCATATGTGCCTTGACCAGACCAGTGTAGGGTTTTGAACTGGCAACCTCAGTGTTCCCAGGTTGATGCTTTATCCACTGTGCCACCACAGGTCAGGTTGTAAGTAACACCTTATACTTGATACTTTCTCTTAGAGAGAAAGAGAGAGAGAGAGATGAGAAGCATCAACTTGCATCACTTTAGTTGTTCATTGATTGCTTCTCATACATGCCTTGTCAATGGGGCTCAAGTTGAGCTAGTGACTCCTTTGCCCGAGCCAATGACCTTGGGCTCAAGCCAGCGCCCATGGGTCATGTCAGTGATCCCACACTCAAGCTGGCGACCCAGTGCTCAAGCTGGTGAGCCTGCACACAAGGCAGTCACCTTAGGGTTTCGAATCTGGGACCTCAGTGTCCCAGATCGACCCTCTGTCCACTGCGCTACCACTAGCCAGGTTTATACTTGGACACTTTTTCATATCTTTGTCTACATCTTTAAGTTTCTTAGGATAAATTCTCAGGAGCTACAGGGTGCCACTGATGGGGTTGGAGGCTCAGGGAGATATTGGAGTTAAAAGACCCTTGTGTGTGTGCATGGAGGGATGGGGGACAGTATTTGTAAAAAGCATTCTCAGAAACATCTTAAGTGCCTTCAACTCCACTCTTGGCATTTCGTCCCAGTGGAAATTGCTCATGAGTTGTTTGGTTTCAGGCCAGACTCTCCCAAAACTCCCTGCAGAAGCAAAGGCTAAATTGCAGAGGACACTCCGCAACCCAAATGCGGATTATGGCTATAAGAAGTGGGCTCTGTTTCCTTGCCCCAGGATGAGGCGTTACCCAAATCAATACTCAGCATCCCCATCTCTTTCATTTGGCTCCACCAAGACAATTCTCAGGTGACACAGCTCAGAGTGGGACTATGCCTGTGTCCTATATAGTGATTCCTGAGGTGGGAGTGTTTCCTACATGTGGGAATCTCTGTCCTGCCACCGACCCTTACACCTCAAGCACTGCTTTTCTGTGCTGGTAACATTGGAGTATGAGGAACTCTTCAGCTATTGAGTGCTCAGTACAGATGGGGTCTTCACTTGAGCCCCAAGATGACTGCTGTTGGCTGTATAGCAGGATTTAGAGTGGTCTAGTCCCAGGGTGGGGCTAGAGGGGTAATGTGGTTTGATCCCCTTATATTATAGTGAAGGAACTAAGGCCCAAGAGGCTAAGTGATTGAGATTAAGGTTGATGGAAGCCACAAATGGTCAGATACACTAAGACTTAAGGAAAGAAAAGTCCACAGAAGGATGCCATCTAATTTCTAAGAGTAGGAGTAGAAGCTGTTATGGTGCTGATTTTAGTTTTCTGATGATTTGGTTCCACTTGAAACAGGTTCTGGTATTCAACATGAAAAATAAAATCTATAATACAGAGGTCTTAGAGGGTTTACACTGTGACTCAGGAGGAGGAACTCAGAAAACTTCCTGCTTGACACCATGGGACTGGGCAGGCACTGCTCGCACCTTAACCTGCCTTGCCTTAAAGAAAAAGCAAAACAGCTTTATTGAAATATAATTTACATACCATAAAATTCACCTGTTTAGAGTATACAGTTAAAGTGGTTTTTAGTACATTCACAGATTTGTGCACTATCATCGTTATCTAGATTTAGAACATTTCATCACCCCCAAAAGAAACCCTATTCCCATTAGCAGCCGCACTGCATTACCCCTCTTCTCAGTCCCTGATAACCACTTCCTGTCTTCATGGGTTTGCCTGTACTGGACTTTTTTTTTTTTTTTTTTTAACAGAAACAGAGATAGAGTCAGAGAGAGAGGGATAGACAGGGACAGACAGACAGGAACGAAGAGAGATGCGAAGCATCAATCATTAGTTTTTCATTGCTACACCTTAGTTGTTCATTGATTACTTTCTCATATGTACCTTGACCGTGGGGCTACAGCAGACCAAGTAACCCCTTGTTCAAGCCAGAGACCTTGGGTCCAAGCTGGTGAGCTTTGCTCAAACCAGATGAGCCCGTGCTCAAGCTGGCAACCTCGGGGTCTTGAACCTGGGTCCTCCGCATCCCAGTCTGACGCTCTATCCACTGCGCCACCACTTGGTCAGGCTGTACTGGACTTCTGATATAAATGGAAACATATATCATGTGGCCTTTTGTGCCTGGATACTGAGAATGTTTGTTTGTTTTTAACCCTGTGAGTACTGAGTTATTTTTCATGCTTGCTGACCCCTGAAGTAGTGTTTTTTCAAAGAATGAAATTAGGCCCTGGCTGGTTGGCTCAGCAGTAGAGCGTTGGCCCCGTATTTGGAAGTCCCGGTTTCGATTGCCAGCCAGAGCACACAGAAGTAGCGCCCATCTGCTTCTCCACCCTTCCCCCTCTCCTTTCTCTCTGTCTCTTCCCCTCCTGTAGCCAAGGCTCCATTGGAGCAAAATTGGCCCAAGTACTGAGGATGGCTCCATGGCCTCTGCCTCAGGCCCTAGAATGGCTCTAGTTACAACAGAGCAGCGGCCCACATGGGCAAATCATCATCCCCTGGTGGGCATGCGGGGTGGATCCTGGTTGGGTGCGTGTGGGAGTCTGTCTCTCTGCCTCCCCGCTTCTCACTTCAGAAAAATACAAAAAAAGAAAAAAAGAAAGAAATTAGAGAAATTAGTTCCAGTTACAGTTTTATTAACTTAAAATCATGTTTGTTTGATGACCAATTTATGGAAACAAGAAGAACATACATTTGCCATTTTTTAATGTTGCCTGACACATTTTTAAAATAAAAATTTTTGTTACGATCATACTCTGGATGGTCAGGAGGCACGGGGACGTACATGAATGTTTGGATTAAGATTTTACTTACTGATTTTACAGAGGGAGGGAAGGGGATGGGGAGCAAGAAGTACCAACTCATAGTTGCTTCACTTTAGTTTATTGATTGCTTCCTTGTCCATATGTGCCTTGACCAGGCAAGCCCTGGGTTTCAAACCGGCAACCTCAGCGTTCCAGGTCAGTGGTCCTTCCACTGTGCCCCCACAGGCCAGCCATACTGAGCATGTTTTTAAGTTTCCTTCACTTTATAGTATGTACCAGTCCTTTATTTCTTTTCATAGCCAGGTAATAGTCCATAGTGTGGATATGCACATTTTATTTATCTGTTCATGAGGTGATGGACACGGGTTCTTTACACTTTGGGGCTATTTTGAATAATGTTGATATGAATATTCATGTACAGATTTTACTGTGGACATACATTTTCAATTCTCTTGGGTATTATTCCCAGGAGTAGACTTGCTAGGTCAAGTAACTCTGTTTTTAAACTTTTAAGCAACTGCCCAACTGTTTTTCAGAGTGGCCGCACCATTTTACAATCCGCCAGCATGTATGAGGGTTCTAGTTTCTCCACAGCCTCAGCAGCACTGGTTATTGTCAGTCTTTTATTAGCTATCCTAGTAGATGTGAGGTGGCTTCACAGTCGGATGTGATGTGCACTTTCCTAATGACTGATGACATCAAGCATCTTTTTTCCTGTGCTTATTAGCCATTTGTTATCTTCTTTGGAGAAATGCCTATTCAGATAAACCCTTTGCCTTTTTTTTTTCCTTCTTCTTTTGCAAGTGAAAGGAGGGGTGATAGAAAGACAGACTCCTGCATGTGCCCCAACCGGGATCCACCCAGCATGCCCATCCGGAGTTGATGTTCTGCCCATTTGGGGCCATGCTCACAACCAAGCTATTTTTATTAGTACCAGAGGCGGAGGCTTCACAGAACCATCCTCAGTGCTTGGGGCCAATGCATTCGAATCAGTTGAGCTGAGCCATGGCTGTGGAAGGGGAAGTGAGAGAGAGAGAAAGAGAGGGAAAGGATTGGGGGAGGGGAGGAGAAACATATGGTCGCTTCTCCTGTGTGCTCTGACTGGAAATCGAACCTGGGACATCCACATGCCAGGCTAATGCTCTACCACTTAGCCAGCTGGCCAGGGCGCAATGTTAGTTTTTCAAAGACAGACTGACTATACCATCTACTTTCTATGGATGTGTCTCATAGTCTGAATTATAATATCTCTTCTGCAGTCGGATGATGAAATGGTTGTTGATTGACATGAATGTACTTTGGTAACTGAGTCATTTCTGTAGCCACTTGGCAGGTGATTGTGCTAAGAAGTGCGAGAGGATGCCTTGTGTGTGCTTGGTGATAGAGGCCGTGGGTTTTCTAAATGTATCTTGGCTACTGTTGCTTCACATATCCTCCATTCTTAAGCAGGGTGGCTTTCTGCTAAGGTGTACATGTGTTGCTATTTATGTTTTGTGACTTTCTCAGTGATTGTTTTTAGTTTAGCATTTAAGAATCTAATTTAATTTTGTAAGTGTGTAAAGTGTTGATCACCCAAGCTGACCACATGACACTGACAGTCTCTTCCTCCAGAGCCCAGCTTTGTCTTGGATCAGTTCTCCCTGTCATGGTTCAGTCACAGCAATCTATGGTAATCAAAGTTTTTTGAGATTTGGAACCAAAAGCCATTTGTGGGAACAGTTAGGTGGCCCTTTCAGATGGTGAGAGTTTCCCCTGGGGCTGAGCTTTCCTTTCCCTTCCTACCATGTCAGCTCTTAGAATAGCAGTGCTGGAAGAGCCTTGGAAGACGAGGCGCTCTCTTACAAGTGGGTGAATGTCGAAACTAAGGATTTCTAATTTTTTTTAAAATTTATTTTATTTTTTTAATTCATTTTAGAGAGAAGACACAGAGTGAGAGAGAGAGAGAAAGAGAGAAAGGGGGGAGGAGCTGGAAGCATCAACTCCCATATGTGCCTTGACCAGACCAGTGCAGGGTTTTGAACTGGCGACCTCAGTGTTCCCAGGTCGACGCTTTATCCACTGCGCCACCACAGGCCAGGCCAGGATTTCTAATTTTTAAATTTGTGGTTCCTTGTTTGTTGTTGACTTACTGTCATCTCTTCATCTTCAAATATGTCCCACGGTTATATGTATGCACTTTTCAAAATTAAGGTCAGAGATCTCTAGGTGGCATACTTTAGGTAAACATGGTAGGTTGAAACATTCACTTTTCTCCATTTCCTCCAGAAACCCTGCTAAAATGACAGTAAAATAGTTATTTTAAAGTATTAGGACAAAGAATGGGAGAGAAAACAATAATAGTCAAAAGATTTCAAGTTTTGGAAAATGGAAGATGGGCAAAGACTGAGCGCAGTGGAGCAGAGGAAGCTAAAGAGTTGGTGCCATAGAGAACCAGGAGAAGTGTTCTGGAAATAGAACCTCAGGAATTAGAGGCGGTGGGTGTCACTCAAGGTGGCGGTGAGGTTTGGACCTGCAGCTAGAGGATTAGTTGTGAGTCTATAGGGAGAAATTAAATTCCCCAAGTTGCTTCTTTATTTTTGCAAGCCAGAGAATACTCATCTCCTCTGCCCACTAGAGAAAGCATAGGTTTATGCTCTGGAGAAACTGACCCAGAGGGACTACAGATTGAAGTGCCCCAGGCATGACAAAGGGCAGCACAACACTGAGCTAAAAGAGGGATTCCTGAAAGTCTGTACACTAAAAAGGGAGCTCCAGCATGTCCCCTGCCTGCTCCCATCATGCTGAGACCAGACCTGCATCTGCTTGCATTTGACATCTCCTCAAAGCAGAAGCTAGATTCTACCCCAGCTAGTGTGAGCCTTCCAGTCCAGCCTTGCTTGTGTTCAAAAAGCTTATCATTCTTTTTATTGCCTTATTTTAAATTTTTTATTATGGAATAATTAAAGATTCACAGGAAGTTGCAAAAATGGTATAGAGTTGTCCCCCTGTGCCCTTCATCCTGTTTGCCCCAGTGATTACATCTCACATAACCACAGGAAGCATCAGACCTGGGAAACTGACATTGGTACACAATGTGTGTGCACAGTTTTGTGCCATTTTATCACGTATAGTTTTGTGTAACGGCCATAGCAATCAAGACACAGAACTGTTCCATCACCACAAAGATATCTTTTTGACTCACTTTTAAGTAGGAATGGATAGCCAAGGATCACTGAACGTATTCCGAAAACTCCCAACATGTATGAATGGTAGAGGCTGGAACAAACAAAGAGAAAACCTGTCCAACTTGATATTGCAAACAGAAGAAACCCTCAAAACAAAGAATGAATGTCCTCAGAGAATTAAGAGCCAATATTTTGTCAATGAAATAGAACAGGATACATTAAAAATTAGAACAAGAAAGAATTCTTGGAAAGTAACATTGTGGGGGACGAGTTGACAAAGACCCCCAGGAAATAAAAACATCTGACATCTAGGCAATCTGTAAAGAGAGAAAGGGAAAATGAAGGACAGAAATAATGTTAAAGAAATCAGAAATGTTTCCAGAAATAATGTTAAAGAAATCAGAAATGTTTCCAGAATTGAAGACCACACGGTTCCAGGATGGTAAATGGAAAAAGTTCTGATTGGCACATTGTGTAATTCCAGAACAGTGGGGTAAAGCTTCCAAAGAGAGAAACAGGTCGCATACAAAAATATTGGGAATGGAAATTTTTAACCTTTTGGGAAGCCAGAGGGCAATGGAGTAGATTTCCAATCTTAACACCATAGCTGAGCAAATGTAGAATCACTCCTATAACCACTTAGAATGCTGTGTAAAATATGACAAAGGGTTTCAATGTATCGCTGATCTTACAGAAAAGTAAAGGGATAGCGAGAAACTAAAATCAAAGATAGAACTTAAAAGTCATAGCAGAGTAGATTTTAGTGATGTGGCAACTGTGGGGGATGTTGATTGGACTTCAAAACATGCCCTATTTTAATAGGATTTTAACAACACATAAAATACAGAAGTGAAATACAAATCCCCTCAATGGGGTTATTTCCTGATAAAAGGGATGTGAGAAACTCTTCTCTGTGGAACAAGGGAGGTTTCATTGCCCTACACTCTGAGGTGTTGGGGAAGTCTCCTGTTCATCCAAGTCTGTATTTATAATTCCCGTGTTTCAGGACTCCCCATGGCTCCTTGCAGAAGGAGAAGCAAGACTTTTTTTTAGAATGACCCTTTCACTTGATTTCCTAAGGTCTCCACAAATGATGAATGCTTGCAAGGAAATTGTTAAGCATTCAGAAATTATGTGCAGGAGTCAGCCAGCTGTCACAACATAAAAGATTTCCAGCATTTAAAAACTTGAGATAATACCTGACCAGGCAGTGGCGCAGTAGATAGAGCATAGGACTGGTAAGCAGAGGACTCGGGTTTGAAACCTCAAGGTCGCTGGCTTGAGTAAGGGATCACTCGCTCTGCTGTAGCCCCCCGGTCAAGGCACATATGAGAAAGCAATTAGTGAACAACTAAGGTGTCTCAACAAAGAATTGATGCTTCTCATCTCTCTCCCTTCCTGTCTGTCCCTATCTGTCCCTCTCTCTGTCTCTGTCACACACAAAAAAAACTTCAGATAATAGGAGAGATTATAAAATATAAATGTTTAAAGTGATTGAAGGGCTAGAAGAAAGAATAGAAATGAAAGAAAAAAATAAGATAATTTTAAAGATAAGTTTAAATTTTTTTATTTATTTATTCATTTTAGAGAGGAGACACAGAGTGAGAGAGAGAGAAAGAGAGAAAGGGGGAGGAGCTGGAAGCATCAACTCCCATATGTGCCTTGACCAGACCAGTGCAGGGTTTTGAACTGGTAACCTCAGTTTTCCCAGGTCGACGCTTTATCCACTGCGCCACCACAGGTCAGGCTAAAGATAAGTTTAAAAGAGTTATATGAACCAGAAAATAGATCCAAGGTAGTTATATAGAATCACAGATAGAAGAAGAGAAGTAAAGAATGTGCAGGACAGGCTGAGAAGACCCAATCTATGTCTAATGAGAGTTTCCAAAGGGAGAACAGCATCTTAAAAGCAGCTTGGGAGAAAGACATTATTACTTCGAAGTTTCAACAGTGAAACAGCAATTGTCTAAGTAACAGTAGAGGCCGGATCATAATGGGATACAACTTCACCATGCTAAGGGAAAAAGTTGGTTTAGTTTTCAGTAATCAGCTTAAGTTATAATTTGATAAAACAAATAAAGGCATTTTTATAGAAGAAACTGAGTTTATTCAATAATGAGGAGAGGGAACTAAACCCAGGAGAAAGGAGAAAGGCAAAAGGAGTAGTGTGGACATCAGAATGTGTTGGGAGGTCTAGATAAGCATTGACTTATGTAACGATGGTGATTACTAATTTAAGGAGAATTAAAAACAAAAATACTGCTTGACTTGTGGTGACGCATTGGATGAAGCGTTGACCTGGAATGCTAAGGTTATTGGTTCAAAACTCCAAGCTTGCCTGGTCAAGGCACATATGAGAAGTATGCAGAATTATAAAACCTAGGTCATTGTTCTAGAAAAAAGAAAACAGAGAAAGTATGGTAGTGTGCTCCTTGTTATTTAGCTCAGTCGGTTAAGAGTGTTGTTCTGAAACAACCAGGTTACGTGTTAGGTTCCCAGTCAGGCCTCATACAGGAAGCAACCAAAAAATGCATGACTGAGTGGAACAACAAATGCTTCCCTTCCTCCTCCCCTCTCTCTCCCTTCCTCTCTCTGTCTTTCTAAAAAGTTGATAAAAATTAAGCCCTGGCCAGATAGCTCAGTTAGTAGGAGCATCGTCCCAGAGCAAGGAGGTTGCCTATGCGATTCCCCGGTCAGGGCACATACAGGAACAGCTTGATGCTCCTGTCCCTCTTTCTCTCTCTTTTTCTCTCCCTACCTCTCAAAAGTAAAAAAAGTATGGTAGGTAGAAAGTCCCGAATGGACTAGAATTAAATCTACGTGGTCACAATCAATGTAAGCAATGACAGTTGCAGCAGAAGTTCTCTGGATGGAAGATAGTGCTTGAGCAAAGCCCTCAGCACTTGGAAGGAATTCCATATCCAGCCAAATTACTTGACAAGTAAATCTTTTCAGGCATGCACAGACTGTAAAAATGTGCCTTCCGTGGACCCTTTTCCAGAAGCTGGTGGGAGATGTGCTTCAAAACAACGGTGTTTTCTGGGATCCAGGAAACAAGCCTTCCACACATGCAGGCTGCAGTGGGGAGTCCATGTTGGAGAGGCAGGGTGGGAGTCTGCAGGAGGAGAACTCCAAGAAAGAGCTCCCAGAAAACACCAACACCTGATGGATTATTTGAGCATGTTAGGAAAAGTTATGAGTAGGCATTTGACAGAATTCTCACGGTGTGCACAGGTTGTGTGCATTCACAGAGCGCCACTTGGTTCAGCTGTGAGCTGTGTTTACTCTATGACAATGCATTTAAGTCAGTGCAGTAGAACTGTTGGATGGGCTCAAGGTAAAGGGTTGTCATGGGGGCAAGTATAAAACAAAGGAAATAGATAATGTCTACACTAATTAAATTAGGAGTTAGAGGTGCGAACATATTGTTTATATATATAGGTAAATATTCAAACTACTCAATCCTCACAAACGTAGAATTGTTCAGCATTCTCATGGAAGTCACCTGCCCTTGTGGGTTTACATTCTGATGGGACTGACAGACATCACTAATTCAAGGAATGATGAGGTCTATGGAGAAAAATAAAATTGGGGGGGCGTAGAGAATGAGGACAAGTAATCTTAGATGGGCAGTCTTGAGAAGGCCTGTCAGAGGAGATGACGTCTGAGCAAAGACTTGAGTGCAGCTGTCTGGGGCAAATGTGAAAGCTGCAATTGTTCCCTGTCGCAGCTCTGACTTTCCCTGGCCTAAGGGAGTGGTGCGCATCAGTGTGGAATTGGCTACTTAACTACCTGTCTTACCCACCCTTCTCTTGGCTCTGTGCAGGCTGAGTCTCTTCTTTCTCAGTGTTTCCTTAGCATCAAGCACAGAGTCTGTCATCCTAGTAGGTATTTAGTTTGTTGGCTGGGTGGATGGATGGAAGGATGGATGGTTGGTCAACAGTTGGTCAATGAGCAGCATGTAATAAATGTCAAAGCCCAGACTTTCCTACAGGGCAGGCTCTGTCCCTACCCAGCCCCTAGTAGAGCAGACAGGACTGGTGCTCAGGCCTGAAGAAAGCCAGGTTGATATCACTTTCTGTCACACTCTTTCCCTGTGTTCACTTAATAGTTTCAGGACAGTTCAGACTACTGATGAGTGAAATAAACTCAGAAATAATTGGAGAAGCATTAAGGAGGCAGGGGGTGCGTGGGAGGGCAAGAGAACTAACACTTGATTACTTACTATATGTTGCACATATACTGGTGCTTAGATCTCAAAACTTTCACTGCAGACCTGCCTTCACCCTCATCTGGTTGGTCGGCCCTTAAAGAAAGGACCATAGCAGAGCCCTTGAGACATCATCTGTCCACATCTTCCTCCACTTTGGATTGGTGGTCCTTAAGATCTTGGTACAATTTACTGGAGATGGGAAGGATTCTTCAGATGCCAGTCTCTTGTTGCCTTCTTCTTCTTCTTCTTCTTCAGACTTTTGGTCCAGCACTCTGGTGGCCCATTCCTAGGACCCAGGGATTAAGGGATATAGAGCCAGCCCAGATAGGAGAGATAGGAAAACTGAGATATTTATTCCATAGAAGGTGTGGCATACCCCAGAAGGTTTCTAGCCCTTTTCAGTCGGGAGTTCTGACACCCGAATACATCCATTGTAATACATTCATGCACCTCAATGGTGCTCATTACTACTGCTTTTGGGAGAACAAAATATAGTTGCCCAAGTCATGTTCCATGTTCTGGTGGCTTAGATGAGGATGACACTGGTGTTTCAATCTCTAGAGGGGGTGGTGACAATGTAGAGTCAGCCACAAAATGATGGCGGACTGTGACTTTATTTTGCAGTGTTTTCTTACAGTTGGGTTGAGCTGTAGGAAACTTGTCATGGCTGTAATATCTCCCATTTCCTGTTAAAGGACCAAAGGGCCCATTGGAGATAACTTTATAGCATCAGTAGGTATTTTCTCCTTGCCACTTTTTCCAATGGGTGGTGATGCATCCTTTCCATTTTCCCAGCCATACCAGTTATCACAAACTCAGTCCAGAAATGGGCTGCTAAATGTGGTTAATTTTGCTAGAAATCTTTGCTCAGAGGCAGGGCTACCTGATCATGTCCTGGCCTAGTTTTAGTGACATGAGGTACTGAGGAAAGGAAGATGTTACTGTCAAGGTTGGCATTGGAGAGTGTTGAGGCCATGTCTCCTGACCCCCAGTGGCATCAGCCTGCCTGTGGGCTCTCTCTGTGACATGGAGGGTGTGGATCAGGCTCAGTGACAACCTAAAAATGAAGGCTGTCAGAACCATCACCAAATGATGCAAGACCCTGGCTAGCTGTTGGTCTCAGGGTTTTGTGTCTCTTCCACCTTTGTTTTCTGCACCTTTACCAAGCCCCTGCTTCCTTGGGGAAGGAGGCGCTTGCAGCACCCACCGCAGTCTACCTGGGAAAGATGTAGTACTGGAATCGAGGAAGGTGAAGAACCAACACTGTTCTGACACAGCCATTGGGGAAAGATGGTGACACCTGCCTGCCCTTCTGGCGTGGAGTCCCCTTACCTGCCTGCCTGCCTATAGGGTAGTTCAGCCGTGTGTCGGGTAGTGTGTGGGTGTGTGTGAGGGGGATCTATATAGTCCACCCTGTGTTCACAGGATGTTAAAAACAAAGTTCCATAGGGAGACCAGCTCCCTGCTCCCCGGCTCCACCACTACTTCGGTGAGAACTGGCTCCCAAGGAGAGTCGGCCTTGGATTAGGGCTCTGGTGTGTTATTTTTTCGTACAGCCTTTTCTACCATTATTTGCATTTTTAAAAATAGCAGTGCTGAGTGAGTTCCATTCCATCTGAGTCTGCTTTGGAAGGTAGGATGCATTTTGTAGAGTGTGGCTGTTGATTGATACTCAGCATCGGGTGCATGGACCTAAGGTGCCACGGATGCACTGCGTGGAGGTGAGGCTGGTTATCATGAGCCACTGCCAGAAGCAGTGAGACCTCAGCTCTTTGCTGACCAAAGATTACATCATTTTGAAGATTGTGTCATTTCTCTGAGGGTTCGCAGTAGGGAAAGGGAAGAAAAGGGAGTGGGAGCATCAGTAAGCCGAGGCCCTGGTGGCCATCTTCAAGGATTTGGAGCAGTCAGTGAGTGACGTGCCCTTCCTGCCAGGTTGGGTCTTTCTCAGACTTGGAATTCTTAGATGCTGGGAGAGCCAGTTTTAAAGCACTAGCTCATTCCTATCCAGTAACCCAGCTCTGAAAATCAGGTTCTTGCAGTCACAGTGTAGGCCCAGGAACTGCCTTCTGTCTAGAAGTCTTTAAGGCAGCAAAACTGTCCCCCAGGTGTCTGTGGAAGCGTGCTGGCAGAATCTGCTTTGCCATCTTGGCAGCAGCTGGCCTGAGTCAGGTTCTTTGCTTCTTGGTCAATGTGGTGCTTAAAGCTGTCCCAGAGTCCTTGGTGTCTGGGAACTGGCCTCGACCAGGGGCTGGACCACCTTAGTAGAGCCCAGTCGAAGTTGGGACCACATTCTTTTGAGGAGTTGGTGCCTGCGCATCTGTTCAAGGATGAATAACAGCACATCAGGGCATACTGAGGGGTGGTGTCAGTCCAATCCCACTTTGATTAATTATTTTAATCCACCTTGCTTTTGCATCTTGAGCCCCAGATTTATACTTTTATAATTTTCTAAAATTAAAAACAAATGGCCTAAGTGGTTGGGGTTTGGGGTTCTATTTTGTTTTAAAAGAAAGGGAAATTTACTGGTTGAAGTAGACCATTTTAACCAGGGTGACTATTGGACTTGCCGAGGAACGTTAAGAAATACCATATTTCCCCATGTATAAGCTCTCCCATGTATAAGGTGCACCTTAATTTTGGGGCCTGAAATTTGAAGAAAAAAAAAAGTATTACATAAAGTTACTGAACTCAAGTTTTACTCATCATAAAATTCATACAACTTCTCATCGCTGTCAAAATTCTCATCTGTTAGCTTGTCCTCATCTGTGTCTGATGACAAATCACTGTCTTCATATATTGCCTCATCCTTAGTTCCATCTATGGCATTTGAAATGCCACATGTCTACAACCACTCTAAGATGCATCCAGTTTTTAGACCCCAAATTTTTCAGAAAAGGGTGGGGAAATACAGTCAATTTCTGGCTTTATTCAGAGATTCATTCTGTAGGTTGGGTTAGGAAACCAGGAATCTGTATTTTATCTTTTTAAATTTATTTTAACGCCTCACAAGTTTATGTGTCGTCCTTGCACACAGGCCATGCTAATCTCTGTGTCATTCCAATTTTTTTAGTATGTGTGCTGTCAAAGCGAGCACAGGAATCTGTATTGTTAAGAGATCTGAGGTTTCTAATAAACAACTGCCTTAAAACCTGGTCCTTCTCCCCCCAAGGTCCTGTCGAGGTGCCTCCATTCTTCTTCATAGTCTTTTGCTACTTCAGCACTGCCGCATTAAATACCTAAACTTCCTCCGCTTTTTTTATGGGGCAATTTTCATCAATTGCTCTTCAAATACAGGAGTGGTGATCAGCTAGACACCTTACTGTTGCTAATTCTAAGGTCTGACGCCCAGAATTGGGTGTCCTGTCCTGTAGTTAAAATAACTGTTGATCTCTCCATCTCAGGAAATGTGTCCTCCTTCAGGTTTGTGATAATGTGAGTTTTTGCTGAGAAGTTCTTCCTTCATGGGACCTAGAGGAGCCCAGAGAAAGGAAGTTTCATGCTTAATTGTACAGAAAAGATCATCCAAAGGCTAGTTCTGTGTCTCGAGGGCTGGTGTCTCTTCACTAGTTTGTGCAGCTGTCCTGACACCACAGCGATGTGTCAGGGCCAGTGTTGGGTGGTGAGGCTGTCCTGGGGGGTCATGGGGATGGGACTGGGCGAGAGGCTCACTCCAGTGCTTCTGAGCTTTGTGACTGCCCTTTACACATGGTTTCCTGTCTGAAATGGGAGACTTTCTCCCAAGGTGGCTCTGGGGATCCAGGGAGGTCTGTGAAGCACTCAAGTATGTACACACTAGTTCCTCTTCCCTCCCATTCTCTTTCATGGGCCGCAGATCACCTACCTGGTGAATGCCTTTGCCCAAGCAGTGTTGTTTCCTCCCACACTCAAGATAAGTTACTAGTAGTCACAGCTGTCCCAGGTCAGGGCACCCCCTTCCACGCTGACTTAACTATTGGTTATGACCTCACCATTGTGAGGGGGGAGTGTCTGTACTCATTAAGGGGGATTTGACCCTATAAACCAGAGGGTGGTTGTTTATACTCTAAGATTTTCTTTGGGTTTCCTTGAAATACCACCCTGGTATAGCTAAAACCCCTACAGTTTATAAAAGATTTTTTAAAATGGCATCTACCGTATTTTTCCATGTATAAGTTGCACTGTTGAAAAATTTGGGGTCTAAAAACTGGGTGTGTCATATATAGTAGTTGTAGATTTTTTTTTTTTGCATTTCCCGCTTTTTTGCACTTGTTTTTGTGCTCTTTGTTGAAGACAGTGATTCGTCATCAGACACAGATGAGCTAATGGATTGGAGTTTTGACAGTAATGAGGAGTTGTATGAATTTTACAATGAATAAAACTTGAGTTCAATAGCTTTATGTAATACTTTTTTATTTTTTCAAATTTTGGGCCCCAAAATTAAGATGCGTCTTATGTACATGGCAGCATCTTATACATGGGGAAATACGGTAAATCAAGGTACACCGGTACATTAATTTTTGTGCTTTGTTTCAGTCTGTGTGTTATTCATATATTCCCTTTCTCCAGCTGAGCTGTAAGTTTCTTGGGTAGGAAGCCATCTGGGGCCTGGTTTAGCTTGTGCCCTGGTTCTTATGACACTGGGCTTTCTCAGTCCATGCAGACCAGGAACATTTTTTCCTTTCAGCCAGCCTGCTGGGGGCATCTGTGGGGGTACACACTCCAAAGATCCTAATAACCTCAGGAAGAATAGGAATGTACCAGGGCAGGTTGATACCAAGGACCTTGGAGCTGTACCAGGGAGTGAACTCTGGAGCTGGTCTATCCCAGGTCTGCTTGTTCCCAGATGGTGTCTGACACCCAGAAAAGTGACAGGACTTCCTCAGTGCAGGCAGCTGGGGAGTGGCAACACTGTATCCTCTAAAGGACCTGGTTTTCTGCTGTGGAGCTGCATGGTGCCTGCTGCTGCCTTGCCTCACTGCCGCTGTTGGGTGGGAAGGATTTTTCCTTCTGTTCTCAGTGACTCTGCTTTTTGTGTTTTAGTCCTGGCACATTGAGCTGTCCCGTTCTGAGATGAGCTACTGTGGGTGAGCCTTGAGAAAAATGGCAGTGGCAGGTTGGATATTGAGGTTTTAAGACTTAAAGATCAAAACAAAAGGTGACATCAGCCCCCAGGAGTGGCCAGCCCTGTTGGCTCCTGAGTGAGGTCCAGTACCCCAGGATGGTGTTAATCTCATCTGCTTGGGAATAGTAACCCCTGGTATTTGAGAAACCAGTGGAAGTTGGTGCAGGTTCCAGAGGTTGTTTCTTCTACATGGGGTCTCTCGTAGTAGAAAGTGGGCCTGGACTGCTCCATTGGACTCAGATATAGTCCTTTGTAGCTCTTTTTTGTCCTTGCTGCCTTTAAATGCCAGTTAGAATTGCTAGGACTTGGGGATATGTATCAAAATCACTTTGGGAGCTTTTCAGAGTACCATCCTAGGGACTACAATGGACAGCCTGGGGCAGGGCCCTCCCTCTATCCTGATGCCCTTCTTTTAAGAGCCACTGTTATGTGAGGATGAGATAACATGCACAAGAGTCATCTGGAGACCTTGTTACCATGTGGAGTCCAAGTCAGCAGGGCTGCGAGCCTGAGAGCCTGTATTTTCAGTAAGCTCTGGGGGGAGGCCAGGGCTATATGGGCAGGATCCACACTTTGTGAGTCAGCATGGCTATAATTGCTCAGCAAGGGCCATGCTGGAGGGCCACACATGCCAACAAGGAAGGACAAGCTAGCAAAACCAGGGCTCTGGGGTGCTAGAGTCAGGTGGCCGTGGGCATGGCACTTAACCTCTCCAAGCCTCGGGCCTCCTCTGTGGAGTGAGCCCAGTGGCACCCGTGCCTCCCCAGTGGGGGTTGGGAGATGTGGAAGAGGGAGAGCAAGTGGAGCTCTTCCCTGCAGTGTGAGCTCATAAAGGTCTGTCCATGTAATGACCACTGTGGTCATTATTCTATGAACTAATGTGGCATCAGACGTTAGTTTACAGAACAGTGGGCTGAAGGGGAGGGGTCTGGAAGTCATTGTGAGGTGGTGAGCTCTCCCTGTGCCTGGCTGTTGGCCTTCTCCCTTGCTGACTCTCAGGGACAGCAGCCAGGCCACAAGAACAGAATGTGAACTCCTGCTGTTTACTTTTCTGCCTTTTAGCTGTACTTTTTGAGGAGGAGGCCTCCTCTTAAAGCTTTCCATTTGACCCCTCTCTTCAAACCCAGTAGTCCTGGGCTGTTTGGTCCTTCAATTAAGCCAGGTTGCCAAGCTTGGGGCCAAGACAAGGGTTCAGTGCTAAGTTCTTTCTTCATGCCGACTCTTGGCCACCAAAATGCACCAGAATGCTGCACCCCAGATGCCATGGCATCTCAGTGACCCAGCTCTGCTACCCGGGCTCCAGCTGGCCTGCTGCCAGGCGCAACTCCCATTTCTCTCTCCCACTTAGCTGGACTCAGTCCTCTCTCTCTGTCTCCTCAGGCAGGCTGTGCCTCCAGGCCATTCCAGCAAGCTGGCAAGCTGTAGCTGCAGTTTCCCGGCATTGATGCAATCCTGCATTGCAAGCTTCTGATCTGCAGTATGTGATCAGAGAGATGGCTGCTGGGAACAGGTCAGGCTGGCCCCTGGTCTGGTCACTGGGGTGGACAGTACAGAGGCCTGGCCAGCTCTCACCTGAAGCAGAGGGGGGGAGGGGTTCCTGTTGCTGCTGCTTCCTGCATCTGTGTGGATAGCTCCTGTGCTGCTTGGCCCTTCCCATCTTCCCCCATCTGCCAGCCAGAAACAGCATATTTTGTTATGCTTCTCAGGTCAGCAGTGTATTTACTCTTGTATAAATGTTTTCAGGTATCTTATTTTGTGTCCCCCATCTAAATGTAAGCTCTTTAAAGGCAAGGCACATTCCTATATATTTATATTACTGTCTCACTCTGAATTTATAGAAAAGAACACTCATGTGATCGACAGAATTTTCTAGTTAGGGGCACCAACATTTGTCTTTTTTTCCACATTGTTCCACCATTTCCAGCTATCCGCCCTGTCCTCCAAGCAGGGGAGGATCTCTGGCCACTTGTGATTTGCTGGTAAACCCTCTCCTCAGGTGGGCAGCTTGCTGATTGCTGGGTTATCGGGCATAGCCACGTGGTGGTCAGCTGCTCTGAGGGAGTCCTTACACTGGCACAGTCGAGAGTCACTGACTGGTCATATCCCTACATCCAGTTAGAACTGGAAACTGGGCTTTGGAAAAAGCTGGAAGGGGAGCCCAACTCCAACCCACAATCAGTTCCATTTCCTGCCACTCCACATCCTAATGCTCTGAAAGCCAATTTATTGAGATTTTAAGTAATGTCAGAAAGAGTTAGTTCTCCACCCCGCAGTGTCTATGTGTAAACATATAGATCTTGGATCTTTGTTTGTTTGCCTGTTTTGTGACTCCAGACCAGCTGCTGATGAGAGAAGATGTCTTTCTCCTTGATATAAGTGGCCAAAACCCTAGCCAGAGAGAGGCAGCAGAGCTGGGCACAGAGCATAGATCTGTGGGGTGCAGGCTTTCAGACTTCTTAAAAGTGGCCCACTGTAGAATACACATTTTGCATGTATGTTATATATGCAACTGGAAAAGTTTCCTTGAAACAGTATCAGATAGCTTCTTATTTATTTTTTTTCCAATGCTGGGCCATGACCCACTAAATTGAGCTTGTAACCCATTAGTGGATCATAACTCATAGTTAGGAAAACACTGCTCTGGGAGCATTCTATTCTAAGATTTCCAAAGCTTTTTTATAAGTCCACACTCTGGGATAAATTTTTTAATCTGGCATAAGTAGTTTCTCTGGCCTCTGAAGTTGTATTTGCATCAGAGAGAGAGGTTAAGGTCTTTGGGCCTGCCCTTCCCCCTCCCCACCCAACTCAATGCCACTTCCTTAGAAATTCTTTAAAGACAGTATATACTTCTTATTTTACATTCGTATTTTTCTCCAATCTTGAATCTATAGGAAGCACTAAAAATGTTTCATTTACCTCAATCCTGGGTTTGAATCAAGTTCCTCCTACTGCATTGTTTCTTCTAGCCCCATTCCCAAAACTGAGTTGGACTTCTCAGCCAGTGAAGCATCTGTGCGCTCACAAGCATGGCCATACTCAAGTCTCCTTGCAGGTGAGGTGAGGGTGCTCACGGCCCAGTAGGCCTATGGCCATTGTGCCTGGGCCCTTCAAGCTCAGGAGCAACATCAGAATTTGAGGGGGGGGAGAGATAGAGGTCAGTTAGGAGGCCCTGGGGTCCCCAACACAATTGGCAGCTCAATTGACCACATAAGGCTGGTGGCTGTCACCATGGCCATGCATATTCACATTGAATATTGGCAGACGGGAAAGGAACTGTGGAGCCAGAAAATGGTGGGCCATTCCATTTATTAAAGTCTCCTAATGGTGGACGAGCAAACAGGCAGGGAAGACGGCTTCCCTTTCTCCCATCTCAGGACCCCACCAGTCTCAGCACCCCCAGCCAAATAGTCTGGGCGGAAATCAGGGCTCCCAAGCCCTGCCTTGGTCTCCAGTTCAACAACCTGAACTCATTCTCCGGACTCACCCTGAACCTCACCCATTGGACTCTCTCTTCTCTCTCTAGCACAGTGGTTCTTAACCTTTTTTGAGGTACCGAACCCACCAGTTTCATATGCGCACTCACCGAACCCTTCTTTAGTGATAAATAAAATATGATTTTTCCCCCAAATTCAAGACATAGGTATATGTTATTTTACTGGTGCACAAAATGAGCCGTGCATGAACATCACCTTGCTCAAAGAACAAAACCAACAAAGTGCATGAACTCACAACAAATTACAGTATTACTTTATTCTGGTCTCCGCGGCAGAGGCTTCTCCAAACCCCTGAGACCGACTCATCGAATCCCTTGGGTTTGATAGAACCCAGGTTAAGAACCACTGCTCTAGCAAAACAGGCTGGGGGAAAAACTCCTCCAGCGAACAACAGCAAAAAAATGGCCCCGCCCCTCCCAAGAAGGAAGGCAATCTGCCATTTGCAATCTGCCTCCCTGAGGACAAGTGCCCCAGACTACACACAAGGCACTGCCCCAATACAAGCAGGCGAACTTAAAAAACATTTGTTTACCCAACAACCACTATCCTGTTTCACCCTTTTCTCTGTTTGTCTAGGACTGAGACTCAGCTCAAGTGTATGTGGGCAGGAGAGATGGTGTTTTTCAGATTATTTTTACCCCTTGGGAAGTAGCAAGCCTTTAGAAATTTTCAGGCCCTGGCTGGTTTGCTCAGTGGTAGACCATCGGCTCATCATGTGGATGTCCCAGTTTCAATTCCAAGTCAGGGCACACAGAAGCAACCATCTACTTCTCCATGCCCCACCCCCTCTTCCCCAGCCTTGGCTCAGTTGGTTCAAGCAGGTTGGCTTCTGGAGCTGAGGATGGCTTCTTGACCTCTGCCTCAGGTGCTAAAAAGAAAATGGCTCGGCTGCTAGGCAGCGGAGCAATGGGCCCAGTTGGGTAGGACATTGTCCCATAGTTGGGGCACATGCAGGAGTCTGTCTCTGCCTCCCCTGCTCTCACTAAAAATAAAAAAGATAAAAAAAAATTATTTTTTCAGTGTGAATCTGACTTTATATTCCTTTCAGGAATTTGCTCTTTGAGCCCTGGCCTCGGTTGACAGCCTAATTCCTGTATGTGCCTGCTAGGCCCTGTCTCTTTCCCCACCTTCTCTCTCTCGCTAAGTGAAGCAGCGCAGCATGGCTGGCTTGTTTTTCTTTCCCACAAAAGGATTGTTTTCCTTGTTGAGAGCATTGTGAGGCTTCTGGAGATCTGGGGCCTGGCTCTGTCCAGCAAAAGTAATGCCTTACTGAATACAAATCCAAGCTGGTGCCACTATAAGCTGTCCCAGTTTTCACCAGGGGCACAGTGGGCCTGGCAGTGCACTTGTCCTTGCGATCTGAAGCTGTTTAGTAAGCCCTAGTGGGTGCTTGGCACATTTCTTTTGTTTGAAGCTACTCCCATTTGTCTGTGAAGACTGGGTATTGATAACATCACTAACCCCCAGAAAAGGCTGGATTGGTTTACTTCCTGTGGGACTGAAGAAGAACACCTACACCATCTCGATATTTTGGCCTTCCCTAGTGTTTGTTTGATAAGAGATGACAGTGGTAGGTTGGTGGCTTCGAGCCTTGACACAAAGTCTTAGGCACCTTTAAGGCCCCTCCTTTGCCTTTGGCTGGACTTGTTGCAGCTTCCCCTCTTATACTGGGAGCCCCGTTATTATTCTGGGTCCCGGTACCAGTGACTAGACATGAAGCCACCCTTTTTCCTAGGGCATGTGCTTTGCTCCACTGAGCAGGTCATTCCTTAGGGACACCCAGTCCTACAGGATGTGACCTTGCTTCAAGTTCACTTGAAAGTAGTAGCTTCTGTGTCACTTCTGCCATTTTCAGCCTATTAATCAGTTTGCCTTTATCTGTTCTTGCAACATTTTTAATATATATATTTTTAAATTTACTTATTCATTTTAGAGGAAAGGGAGAGAGAGAGAGAAAGAAAGAGAGAGAGAAAGAGAGAGAGAGAGAGAGAAGGGGGGGGGGAGGAGCAGGAAGCTTCAACTCCCATATGTGCCTTGACCGGGCAAGCCCAGGGTTTTGAACCGGCAACCTCAGCATTCCAGGTCGACGCTTTTTATCCACTGCGCCACCACAGGTCAGCCACAGGTCAGGCGCTGGCGAGCTTTTTTTTTTTTTTTGCTCAAGCCAGATGAGCCCGCCCTCAAGCTGGCGAGCTCGGGGTCTCGGACCTGGGTCTTCCGCATCCCAGTCTGACGCTCTATCCACTGCGCCACCGCCTGGTCAGGCGCTTGGAACATTTTTATACAGTGAACTTGAGTTCTTCCAGGTCAGTCAAGAGCAGTGTTAGAGTTACGGTACCAGCTCAATATGCTGTTGTCAGTGGTGGACCTCTGCAGTCCAGAGGAGCTATGTGGCCCTCTGTGGTTGGTCAGGGGTAGGGGAGAATGGTCCTCCTGGCCAGGGCAAAGCTCCTTGGAACTCCAGTGGGGGTGGGACAGAAGTACCTAGCCTCCTTGCCGTGTTGCCTTCTCCCTGTGATTGTCCTTTATTCCCCTTGCCATTGTATTGCTTTCCAACTGGAAGCACCTCATTAGCTGTACCTTGAAAATGTATTCTTTCTCCTCAGCACCACACTCCTGGAAGCAGCCTCAGGACTTCTCAACTCCCACTTGTGCAGTGCTTTTGGCTGCATCATTCTTTGTTGTGGGGGCTGGCTTGTGTGTGCTTTTGGATGTTTAGCAGCATCCTTGGCCTTTCCCCACTACACAGCAGAAGCCCCTTCTCCTAGAGGTGACAAGCAAAACTGTCCTCTGAGGGGCAAAGTTGCTCCTGTTTGAGAAGAACTGGGCTATCTGGTCTCCCTCCCCCTCTCTACAGCAGGTTCTCTGACCAATAGCTATGTGCTCCTTTAATAGGACAGCATGAAGTCCTGCTGCTCAGAGCCCTACAGGGGCTTCCATCTCTCTCAGAATAGACAGACTCTCAAGTCCCTCTGTGGTTCTCTTTAAGGCCTGAACCACTTGCCTGGGCGCCTTGCACTCTCTTGGGAGCTTGCTCTGCACAGCCCTACTGACCTCTGCTGATCATCATGGAGCATTCAAGGCACACTCCACCCAGTGTCTTTACAACAGTCCTCTGTTTGGACAGCTCCCTCCCTTGTTCTTTGGAGTGGCCTTTTCTGACCACCCATTTAAAATAAGTCACTTGTCACCTGTGCACTCCTCCTTCAGCAGTCTCTCACTCACAACTGTATTGCCTTGTTTTTCTGTGTGGCACTGAGCACTGCTGGCCTATGTGTATGTTCCTCAGTCTTCCCCACTGCACTAGAAGGTAAGCTTTGCAAGAGCAGGAACTTGTGTCCCTATGTGCCTAGCACATGGAAGGTGTCACATCATCACTCAGCTGAGCAAACTCTGGAATTCCTCTGCAAAGAGGGCAGCTGCCTGTGAAGCTCCTGCCCCAGAGGAGGCAGAGGAAAGAAAGACTCTGTCCTCGGGCTCCAGCAGGCACAGCCCACGGACAAGTCACGAAGGTGTCCAGAGTAATGCGCATTCATTTCTAAAAACCTCCTCACTCAGAGATACATTTTGGTATGTTATCATGTCTTTTTCTTTTTTTTTTATGCTTAGAAACCTCTGTTGGCTTCAGCTTTAGTTCACCATGTCAGGTTGTTCAAAATTTTAGAATCTATAGTGACAGTTGAAATCTGTCCCACCTCAGATATCACCCTGGAAACAATTTCTTTTGTTGTTGTTAAAGAGAGAGAGAAACAGAAACAGACAGGAATGGAGAGAGATGAGAGGCATCAACTCGTAGTTGTGGCACCTTAGTTGTTTATTGATTGCTTCTCATATGTTCCTTGACCAGTGGACGCCAGCTGAGTGAGTGACCCCTTGCTCAAGCCAGCAACCTTGGGATCGATCATGTTGATGATCCCACGCTCAAGCCGGCAAGCCTGCACTCAAAACTGGTGAACCCTGCTCAAACAGGATAATCCCTCACTCTAGTTGGCCACCTCGGTGTTTTGAACCTGGGACCTCAGTGTCCCAGGTTGGCACTTTCTCCACTGTGCCATCAGTGGTCAGGCGGTAACCATTAAAAAAAAAAAGCAAAAAAACAACAAACTATGTTACAGGTGTACTTAACAAAACAAATAATGATTCTGTTTCATGGCTTAGTTTTGGTTGGGAAACTGGCATTAATCATAGAGCAGGTATAGCGCCCTCTAGTGTTAGCCTATGATGCATCTAGTGTTTGTGATCTGGTGCATCTGTTTTGATCTTTTATGGGAGGGATGAGGAGTTCAAACTGCTGAACCTTGTGGCTTCTTCTGCCTGAGCCCTCTGCTAGTGCTGTGGGCCCTGATAGCCTCCTGCAGCCAGAGGCCGCAGCACCATCCTTTCATAGGCCCAGAAGTCAGTAGAGCATTTATTGCTTTTATAACCAGGAGAATCACTGTGTTTTAGAATGTGTGGGCTTGCCAGAAATACATTTTACTCTGTTCTTCTTTTTTTTCTTTTTTTTTTTTACAGAGACAGAGAGAGAGGGATAGACAGACAGGAACGGAGAGAGATGAGAAGCATCAATCATCAGTTTTTTGTTTCCATTGCGACATCTTAGTTGTTCATTGATTGCTTTCTCACATGTGCCTTGACCGTGGGCCTTCAGCAGACTGAGCAACCCCTTGCTGAAGCCAGCGACCTTGGGTCCAAGCTGGTGAGCTTTTGCTCAAACCAGATGAGCCCACGCTCAAGCTGGTGACCTCGGGGTCTCGAACCTGGGTCCTTCCGCATCCCAGTCCGATGCTCTGTCCACTGTGCCACCGCCTGGTCAGGCTTACTCTGTTCTTATCACTGCAGTTCTGGGGCAAGACGGCTTCTGGAGCTGTACTGCCTGGGTTCAAGTCCTGGCTCTGGCACTCAGGAGCTGTGGGACTGTGACCAAGTTATTTTCTGTCTGTCTCAGTTTACTTATCTATAATGAGAATGACAATAATATTACACTTACTCCATGGAGTTGTGGGGGATTTCACAGGTTAAGAGACAGAGAGAGTGCCTAGAAAGCTGCCTGGAGTGTAATAAGTACCAGTTGTGCTGTAACTACAAGGCAGAGGGCTCGAGAGCTGAGTCCTGGGAACACAGAGGTCCCTTCTGGAATGGGGATGCAGGGAGCACGTGGCAGGTGCAGGTGAGGAAAGGTGGGCAGCTGGAAGGACAGTTTGGTAGAGGCACACAGATGGGAGAATGAGGCTTCTGTGGAGAAAGGCAGCACCAGGATGATGGGGGACAGGGGGATGGGAGGGAAAGTTATGAGCCCTTCCAGACACTTGGTTCTCATTTTCTGGAATTCCCAAGAGAAGTGAATATTGTCAGGATAGTGGCCACTACACCTCTCTCCTCCTGCCACTCACACTCTGCTTCTAGCCTAGTCCTGAAAGACTAGGAGAGCCTGGAGACCAGCTTCACTATGGAGTCATATGCTGGCAGAGGGCCATGCGCAGGTCAGGAGAGCCAGGTGGAAAGGCTGACATTGACTCACCAGGCTCCCTGTCCCCGAGAATGCTGTGGCTGAGGCAGGAAGAAGCCCACCCTGGCCTTGCGGTGATGCCAGCTTCCCCTGGCTGTGTTGTTCCTGCTTTGGCCTCAGAGCAGGAGCCTCAGTTTCCCCTATTCCTTGGAGCAGTGTCCCATCAGCGACTATACTGATTCAAGATCCACACTCTCTTCTTGTCCTCAAAGCTCTCTCAGGTACCAACACAACCACCAAGGTGGGGACATAATCTGCCAACTCAAGTTGGGTCTCTTCTCAGGGATCCCTGAGCTGATATGAGGTAGCCTTTGCCAGCTGCCCCAGCTCACACCAAGAATGACATTCCCTCCCATCCCATACAGTGCCATCTCTCTCCCATTGAGTTTTCTGGGGCTGCAACTTCTGGTTTCTATGACAACTTAGAAAGACCAGCAATTGTGGTTTTTTTGAAGTCTAAAATGAGAGCAGAGGTTTGAGATAGGGTGGGAGAGCACGGAAAATACCATGTTTCAGACTGGAGATGTGGGCACAGAGAGTTATAGGATAGGATAGAAGTGGCACCATCAGACCACCACACCCTTAGCAGAGTCCCACATGGCCCCTGGCAGCCTCCTGGCATCTTTGAGCAAATATAAAAGAGCCTAGGACTCAGAAGAGCGACACCTGGTGACAGTGGAGTCAAGCAGAGTGATGATAGCCAGCATTTGCTGAGCACTTACTGAATACCAGGCACCCTGCACCCCATCTGTGCTTTCATTGTCTTGTTAATCCCCTCTGCCACACTGAGATGGCTGCTCTCGGCTCATTTTAATTTTTTTTTTTATTTATTCATTTTAGAGAAGAGAGAGAGCGGAATAGAGAGAGGGAGAGAGGGGAAAAGAGAGAGAGAGAAGGGGGGAGGAGCAGGAAGCATC
Organism: Rhynchonycteris naso; assembly: GCA_037038555.1. NCBI lineage: Eukaryota > Metazoa > Chordata > Mammalia > Chiroptera > Emballonuridae > Rhynchonycteris > Rhynchonycteris naso. The sequence continues at coordinate 117,148,379 of CM072998.1, read as the reverse complement.
AACTCCCATATGTGCCTCGACCAGGCAAGACCAGGGTTTCGAACCAGCGACCTCAGTGTTTCCAGGTCGACGCTTTATCCTCCGCCACCACAAGTCAGGCCTCTCATTATCACGATTTGATGAGCTGCATGCAGAGTGGCCCCAGGTCGGAGGAACGAACAAAGACTTGCTGGCCTGGTGGAGAACTGTCCTGCACCTGGGCTGTTGGAGGGGCCCTGGCTGTCCTCTCAGAGGAAGGCGGCTGTGGCTGGCTGTTTGTGGAGGGATGGGTCAGATGCTTACTGTGTAGTTGACCAGGCTTCCAAAGCTGCTAGTCCCAAATTACTCAGCAGCCTGCACGACTCCACAGCACATGCTACTAGATAAGTAGCATGCTGTGGCTGGTCAGGAAGGATAGCCCGGATTAGAAGGTGGTGTTGGTTGATAGCCGGCTTCAGGGTGACCCACACAGCCATGTCATGCTCCTCTTCCACCCCGCTCTACTCGGCATTCATCACAGGGTTCAAGGGCAGGCACTTGCAGAAAGTAGAAAAAGGATTTCACTCCTAACAAAATGTTACACTCTCTTTAGAACAGGCTCTTATATTTTTAATTTAAATGATGTCTTATGTAATCTGTCGTTTAACCACACTCTGATCAAAATGACTTCTGTAAGCCTAGTTTCTGCCTTTGGTGGGGGAGGTGTCTGGAGCTCTTCCTCTTGATCTGGGTGCAGTGAGAGGGGTGTTTCTGGAGTTTATGAAAACCGAGCTTAACATTTAGGATTTATGCACTTCGCTGTATCGCGTCACCCTTCCCCGGGAAGCATGTACCCTGTGGTGACTTCAGAGGCCATTCTCTCATACTCATGTTTCTTGTTCAGCTGAAACTAGAGGACCGCTCCGTGGTGCCCCGGGATGTTGTCCGGCACATGCGAACCACTGTGAGTCCTGTATCCCACCCCTGGCGGGCAGTTGCTTGGGGGTTGTCTGGCCTGGGTCTCCCATGGTGGCTGGTGCTGGGCTCCTGCTAAGGCCTGGATGCCCTCTCCCCAGGACAGCCAGTGCGGCACTGTGATAGATGTCAGCATTGACTGCGCAGTCAAGCTCATTGGCACCAACTGCATTATTTACCCCGTCAACAGCAAGGACCTGCAGCACATCTGGGTGAGCCTCCTGCCCGCTTCTCATTTTCCTCTCACTTTTGGTTCCTGTCACTGAACATGAGTGCTACCCCTTCCCAGGTCAGAAGGCCAAGCACAGGGTCCTCCTGCTCCCTTGGAGCCTGCCTGCCACTTGTCAGCAAGCCACTCAGACAGAGGTCAGGACTTGGCCTTATGTCTCCAACCCCAGCGTAGGCTGCAGGTGTGGTTCTCTTTGCCTAGTTTCCTTTCTCCTCTAACACGTCTCCTTTTAAAACAAGGGGGGGGGGTTGATTATTTATTTATTATTAAGTGAAAAGTGGGGAGGCAGAGAGACAGACTCTCGCATTCATCCTGACCGGGATCCACCCGGCAAGGCCCTTACTGGGCAATGCTCTGCCCATCTCGGACCATTGCTCCGTTGCTCAACAACTGAGCTATTTTAGTGCCTGAGATGGAGGCCATGGAGCCATCCTCAGTGCCTGGGGCCAACTTGCTTGAAACATTCAAGTCATGGCTGTGGGAAGTAAGGAGAGAGAGAGAGAGAGAGAAAGAGAGAAGGGAAGGGATGAAGAAGCAGATGGTCGTTTCTTCTGTGTGCCCTGACCAGGAATCAAACTTGGGACTTCCACACAGCAGGCCGACATTCTCCCACTGAGCCAACTGGCTAAGGAGATTATTTTTAACATTTCACTGTTTGCTCCATCACCTGGCCTTCTCTCCCCCACATCTCCTTTCTCCTTAGCCTTTTCTCCCTAAAATTCTTTTTTCCTCAAACATTCAAGAACAAGGTACAGATACCCTATGGCCCCTAAGTACTAGAATGTATATTTCCCAAATTCAGGAACATTCTCTTATATAACCACCATTTCCCCATTCAGTTGTCCCAACAACATCCTTTCCCTTATTCTGATCCAGAATTCCATTCAGGAGCACACTTTGCTTTTACCAGTCAACTCTTTGATCTCCACCACCCTGGCTCTGTTCCCCAGCCTTGCTCTGTCTTCCATATTCTGATACATCCATCGCTTGACCTTCAGCATGGAGCTATCTGACATTCACTTCAGACCAGCCTCAGGCCCTCCATCCTTGGCAGGACTGCCCCAGAAATTCCCGAGCTCTTCCCTGGCTCATAACGTCCAATGACAGCACCATGGCAATATTCACTATAATCCCGTCGCATTGGTGTCTGCCATACCTCCCCACCATAGAGTTGCCTTTTATCCCATTTATTCCTTTGCAAATAATTGTTTTGTAGGGAGATATTCTGGGATTATGTCAACAACCTGTTGCACATCAAACCCCAGCCTGCCAGCCTTAACCTCCATTAACAATTCCCACCTAGCCCAGCCAGCACTCTGATGATTGCAAAATGTTGATTTTATGATCCCACTGTTCCCTTGTTGTTTTTATTAGTTGGCCTCTCCCTTATGGAAGAAAAGCCTTACCTCTGCCCTGTTTATTTATTCATTCCTTTTTTACATCAGTGCGGACTCACGCATTCCTGTTTTATTCAGTTGGTTGTGATACATTACCCCCATTGTTTGTTTTGTTGCTTTAATGATCCCAGGTTTGGCCAGTAGGGACTCCTTCATGTTGGCATGTGTGACCTTTTGACTGTCTACACACACACACACACACACACACACACACACACACGCACACACCTTTCTTAGCTCTTTCTTACTTTGCATCTTGGACTTTTTTCTGATCCAGCCCTGGGATCAACTATTCCTCCAGAGAGCCCTAGTTCCTTTCAGAGGAGAAAACCAAGTTTCAAAAAACAAGATCTGGATGTATGCTGGGTGTGCTAATTGCTATCAGGTCCTTTCAGGACAGAACTAAGACATACATGTATGTGTGTACATTTGGATAGATACACATCTAAACTAATTAATACCTGTTCCGTGTATACATTAAAATGAGTTGATCTTGATACTTCCAATTCCAGTCTAGTGCCTCAGATTCTTTCTCTTCCCCCTCCTGTGTATTAGTGAGTACCTTCCCCAACCTTGAGGAATTTGGCTCTTGATATCCTCCATTTATTTGTTTATTTGCTAAATCACTTTACTTCCTTATCTATGTAACTGATCTGCTAGCCCAGTCCCACTCAAGAGTCCTTTGTCCTTGGATGCCACAGGTGTCTGCCACCTCCTCCTCCACATAGGGAAGGGAAGTTGGGTACAGCTTAGACCCTGGGGGAAGCGTGCTGCAGTAGTTACTTAGGTTCAGTAATGACCAGTCCAGGCAATAAGCTGTCTAGATCCTTCCTCCCTATCTCAGTGGGGTAAAGAGGCATTGATGCACTGGACACTAGTGTCATCTGCCATCTCTCACTCCCCTGTGCCCTGGTCTGCAGCCCTTCATGTATGGGGACTACATTGCCTATGACTGCTGGCTGGGGAAGGTCTACGACTTGAAGAACCAGATCATCCTAAAGCTGTCCAATGGTGCCAGGTATGCTCATAACAGAGGAGCCATCCATTCACTGGGGCAGCCGCTGGATGGCAGGGAGGCGGCTTTTTCCATGGGCCTATGAAGACAGGCTTCATTAAGAGCCATGACAGGTGCTATGAGCATTCAGGACCTGATCCTGGGCAGGTCTCCTTAGTACCAAAGCCTAATTCTCTCACTCAGTTTCTGGCCTTTGCCCTCTCTTGGTTCAGGAGAGAAGAATTGTCACTTAGGATGTCTGCTAGGAGCTTTAGGCACTTTAATGGTGCTGAGCACTCAGATATTGGGTGGGCTAGGGTCTTGTTCATTTTAGGAGAGTTACTTGTACCAATTCAGAGATGGAGCTGTGGACGGAAGAGGAATCACTCCATTTTAGGGCATGCAACATATGCCTTTTGATGCTGACCAGCACCACATGTGGTCCTGGCTGCCACGCCTCCTCTGAGACTCAGTCATTGTGCTATGTGGACACCAAGCCCGTGTTCCCTGTTTCAGGTGCTCCATGAACACAGAAGATGGTGCCAAGCTCTATGACGTCTGCCCACATGTCAGCGACTCAGTAGGTTTGGGGGTGGGGGCTGGTTCTTATTCCTTGGTATACTGGGCTGTGCAGGGATAAGGACTCCTTAGCTTAGAGCTTGTAGCTGGCCTAGTCTAAACACTGCTTCTAAGCAAAGTGGTTTCCTAGAAAAGGGCAGAAAATATTAGAACTTTTCATTTTGTTAACTTTTATCTCATCCTTTTAAAATCTCCATTTTTTTTGTCTTCAAGCATATACAGTGTTTTAGTGCAGTGTGACATTTTAGAACGGTAGTTTATGATACAGTTTGTAAATAAGTGTACTGGGCAGTGTTTGTGATCAAACAGACAGAGTCTTAGTCCTCAAAGTGTCTCCCCAACCAAAAACATTGGCATGGCCTGGGTCATGTGCATTTTGATAAGATTCTGGGTGCTTTATATGCTCCTTATCTTTGAGAAGTGCTGCTCTGGAGCCTTAGAGTTTTAGGGAGTATGCAGGCCTATGGTGGGGGGCGTGTGCTGAGCAAGGAGGGGGCAGGCAAGGAATGGGGGTTGAGGGTGGCATGGAAAGAAAGCACCATTCCCCCAAGGAAGTGCTGCTCACCAGGACTTTCCTCTGGCTCCAAATCCTGTAGGGTCTCTTCTTTGACGATTCCTATGGCTTCTACCCGGGCCAGGTGCTTATTGGCCCCGCAAAGATCTTCTCCAGTGTACAGTGGCTGTCAGGAGTCAAGCCCGTGCTCAGCACCAAGAGCAAGTTCCGGGTGGTGGTGGAAGAGGTAGGGGCTGAGGGTTGGGTGGGAGTTCAGGGTGGGACCTCAACCTCCACACCCTGGGCCTGAGCTGCTGCCCACCCCTTCCTTTTCTCCTCTAAAAGCTAAGCCCCACTTGTTGGTCTCTGGACTCTGTTGTCAGAAAAGGCTTTGAAGATAAGGGAAACCCAGGCTGTAGTCATGGGGTGACCAATACACAGGTGTCTCCCAGTCGGACCCAGGCTGAGCCAGGTGGGAGAGTAGAAGTGGCAGGTCCACTGGGCCCTGACTGGTGGTAAAGAAGTGACAGGGATCCCTGGTGAGGCTGAGGTGACTGGGGTGGCCTGGGGGTGTTCATATTTGGTGCAACACAATGAAGACCTGCTTTCTCCCCAGAGGTCAGGTGGGCTTTGGGCAGTTGCTTAAAGAGAGAGCTATTAGAACCTGCTGACCATGGCGCTGTTCCACTCACCATCCCCAGGTGCAGGTTGTAGAACTAAAAGTCACGTGGATTACCAAGAGTTTCTGTCCAGGGGGCACTGACAGCGTCAGCCCCCCACCCTCTGTCATCACCCTGGAAAACCTAGGCAGGTGAGCAGCTCCAGCATGTCATCTACTCAACAACCCCAGAGATGGGCCCTGAGCAAGTCTCTGGGCACAGTCACAGATGTGGCGGTGCTACAAACTGGTGGCCCAGCCCCCATTTCTCTTACCCCTCCCAGGGTGAAGCGTCTTGGATGCTTTGACCATGCTCAGCGACAGCTGGGGGAGCGCTGTCTGTTTGTCTTCCCAGCCAAGGTAGAGCTGGCCAAGATTGCCTGTGAATGTCCAGAAAAACACTGCGCCCAGGGGGAGGGCTCTATGGCCAAGAAGGTATGTCCTTGGGGTTGGGGTTGGTGGGCATTTGAGGAACTGGCCTGAGCTATTTCTACAGCCAGGAAGGATGGTCTGTGCTTCAGGCCTTGGGGGGCAGCCCTGATGACTCTTGCAGTCCACTTAGGTGTGTATAGCTGTCGTCCCCCACCCCCGACCATGCTACCTGGGGTCTGGCCTGTCTGGGCATCCTGTATTCCCAGGACAGGGCTATATCAGCCCTGCTTGCCTCAGCTCCCTCCTCCCTGCTCTGCCCTTGCAGGTGAAGCGCCTGTTGAAGAAGCAGGTTGTGAGGATCATGTCCTGCTCTCCAGACACCCAGTGCTTCAGGGAACATTCTACAGAGGACCCAGGCAAGAAGGGGGGGGGCAAAGCCAAGAGTGAAATGGGGTCTGCCAGCCCCGAGGAGACCCCTGATGGGTCCACCAGCCCAGTGGAGATGCAGGATGACATCCCAGAGGAGGCCCCGGAGACTGGTGAGCAGCTGCCCCCCTTCCTATTGAAGGAAGGCAGAGACGACAGGCTGCACTCGGCAGAGCAGGATGCAGATGATGAGGCCGCCGACGATACGGATGACACCAGCTCAGTTACCTCCTCTGCCAGCTCCACCACTTCCTCCCAGAGTGGCAGTGGTACCAGTCGCAAAAAGAGCATCCCCTTGTCTATTAAGAATTTAAAGCGAAAACATAAGAGGAAGAAGAATAAAATCACCCGTGACTTCAAGCCGGGCGACAGGTAAACCCAGAGAGTGCCCTTCCTCCTGGCTGAGTGTCCAGCCTGAGACTATCCCCTTGACCCCACACATATATGCACACTCAGGTTCACATGCACATGGTTTGCTGCCCTGTGTACCCAGCTGAGATGATGTAAGTGCCTGGGATTGACCCAGGTGGAAAGGAGAGACTGGGGAGTAAGACAGAGAGTGGGACAGTGGCCTTGACCCCGAGTCTGGCCTTTAGGACCACATTCTCTTGAACTCTCCAAAGCGGGGCTGTTCTCAGAAGAGATCGCAGGGCATGGAAACTGTAGGTGAGCGTCCACTGCCTGTTTGTTTTCCTTCTGACCTGGGATTAAGAGTTTCAGGTCACCACGCCCCACAGGGATGGGGTGGGTAGGAGTACCTACCTGCCCTTTCTTCCAGGTAACCTTTTGCATGGCCTGGCTCACTGGTCTCACCCTGCAGGGTGGCGGTGGAAGTAGTGACCACAATGACCTCAGCAGACGTGATGTGGCAAGATGGCTCTGTGGAGTGCAACATCCGCTCCAATGACCTCTTCCCTGTGCACCACCTGGACAACAACGAGTTCTGCCCTGGAGACTTTGTGGTGGACAAGCGAGGTAGTACTGGCTCCAGAAGGCCATTCTTGCTGAGGGCCTGGGAAGAAGAGGGGAGAGGTCTCAGGGTCAAGAGTAGGCTCCCCTTTGAAGGTGGCTCACTCTTGAGGACTGCGGAAGCCTTTTCTGGCCTCTACTGACCTAGCGAGGGAACAGGTGGGTTCTGTGCTGCTAAGCTCAGCATGTAGTGAGTGGGTGGATGAGTGGCATTAGTGACACTAGGGCTCCTTAGTTAGTCATATGCTCTCCGGTTCCCTAGTCCAGAGCTGCCCAGACCCCGCTGTCTATGGTGTGGTGCAGTCTGGGGACCACGTGGGCCGCACCTGCATGGTGAAGTGGTTCAAGCTGCGACCAAGTGGAGATGACGTGGAGGTGAGTGTGCAGCCCTGCTTCTTCCTTCATGGTGGGCTCTGGTGAGCTGGGTATAGGGCCCTGGGCTCATGACAACCCATCCTGTGCCCCAGCTGATTGGAGAAGAGGAAGATGTGAGCGTTTATGACATTGCTGACCACCCTGACTTCCGGTTCCGCACAACTGATATCGTCATCCGCATTGGCAATACTGAGGATGGAGTTCCTCACAGGGAAGATGAGGTATGCCCCCAAGTTAAGTTCCCACAGCTTCTCCTATCTTGTGCAGCAGCTGCAGTGCCTGGTCATGCCACCAGGCGGCTCCAGGAGACCAGACCTGCAAATCCCTGGCTTGTCCCAAGGTGCCAGTCAGCCTGACTACCTGCATAAGGACACGCCTGCCTGCCTACTGGGGTCAGATGGCATTCACGCAGCTGCTCCCAGAACCCCACTGCTTGGTTATTAGGGAAACTGCTCCTCATTTTAAGCACCCTAGCATGATGCTGCAGGAACATGGCGGAGGCTTGCAGAGGGGGCGGAAGGGGTTGGGCAAATTCCTGCAGAGGAAGAGTAGGAACAAAAGTCCAGAGGCTAGAACCCCATCTTGGGAATGACAGGAAGCTTGGAAAGACCAGATGCTGTGAGAAGAAAGGAGTTAGTGGGTGCTGTGTACTCAGTAGGCAGCCAGGTGGAGAGCGAGCCCAGGAGGGCACATTGGAGGTGTTTGGATGAGAGGGTCCTATGCTTGAGTTACTCACTGTGGCCCCTCTGCTGGTGCCCATGTCCCTCCTGTTTTTATGGCCTTACCCTTGCCACCACTGCTGGCACTCCCTTTCAGAGGTGCTCCAGCTCTTGCCCCTCCTAGGGGATTTAACCCTTGACCCTGTCCCATTTGCCCAACAGCCATCAGTTGGCCAGGTGGCCCGTGTGGACATCAGCAGCAAGGTGGAGGTGGTGTGGGCTGACAACTCAAAAACCATCATCCTTCCCCAGGTAAGGGATGGCAGCTGGGAAGGAAGCCAGTGGCAGCTGGGCAGGAAGCCATAGCCTGGCTCCTCTCCCTGCTCAAGGAACAGGAAGATGGCTCTCAGATCTTCCTGGTGAGGGTTTGCCTTTTGGGTGACAGGGTCTTAGAGAAAGCTTGAGAGGGAGAGTGGCATTACTTTTCAAGCTCCATAGTCTCACTCCACCTGGCAGCCACCCTAGATTGCCAGGTGTGTGTGGATTTCACAAGCCCCACCCCCCAGGTTTTCCTGGATCACTGTCTCACTGTGTTGAGAAATTGCAGGTTACTTCCTGTAGGTGATAAGAGCTACCAACATTTCTAGGAAACTTGCACAGAGTAGTAAGAGGAAGGAGACAGGCTGGCCACAGCTCTAGCACCTGCTAGTGACTTCTGAACTGCAAGGCTATTCTCAGTACCATTCTTTTGTCTCATTGTTTGAGCCGTCCTCAGGTCCCAGCTCTCTTCTCCTGGCGCCCATATGGGAGATGCAAGGGAATAGCTTGCCCCTCCTTCAGGGTTGGGAACACATGTGACCCAGGTCATCTGTCTCATACATCCCTCTCCTCTGGCATGTTCCTAGCTCCCAGAGTAGCCCCACAGAAGCCTCTGACCTGAGTCCTTTGGGGCTGGGGCTGGGGCTGGATTTGCCTCCAAGCACAAAGGCTGACTGAGTTCACACAGAAGGAGGAAAGCCTGTTGCTGGGGCAGAGCAGGCAAAGGCACATCCCAGGGACATAGGTGCCATCTAGCACAGAGAAGCTACCTTCAGAGACCAGAGCAGGAAAGGGGAAAGAGTGTGGCGGGCTGCCAGGACCTCTGAATTCTGAGGGTTGGGGTCCCTGGAGCCTACAGAGCTCTTCTGAGTTGACCATCTACCCCCAGCACTTGTACAACATCGAGTCTGAGATCGAGGAGTCGGACTACGACTCAGTGGAAGGCAGCACCAGTGGGGCATCCTCTGATGAGTGGGAGGATGACAGTGACAGCTGGGAGACAGACAATGGGCTGGTAGAGGATGAACATCCCAAGATAGAGGAGCCGCCCATCCCACCCACTGAACAGCAGGCAGCCCTTGAGGAGGACAAAGGAGTGGTGATCAGCGAAGAGGCTGCCACCGCCGCCATTCAAGGGGCTGTGGCTATGGCCGCCCCGGTGGCTGGGCTGATGGAGAAGGCTGGCAAGGATGGGCCCCCGAAGAGCTTCCGGGAGTTGAAAGAGGCAATCAAGATACTGGAGAGCCTCAAGAACATGACTGTGGAGCAGCTTCTGACGGGCTCCCCCACCTCCCCCACGGTGGAGCCCGAGAAACCAACTTGGGAGAAAAAGTTTCTAGATGACATCAAAAAGCTGCAGGAAAACCTCAAGAAGACCCTGGACAATGTGGCCATTGCAGAGGAGGAGAAGATGGAGGCCATGCCTGACATGGAGTGCAAGGAGGACAAGCCCGAGACGCAATCTCCCGTGAGGGCTGAGTGGCCCAGTGAGACCCCGGTGCTGTGCCAGCAGTGTGGCGGCAAGCCTGGGGTCACCTTCACCAGCGCCAAAGGCGAGGTCTTCTCAGTGCTAGAGTTTGCGCCCGGTGAGTTAGCCCTGTGCTTAACGCCCCATCCAGCCCTACTATTGCTCCATGGTTGGGGGTAGGGGAAGGAGGTTTCCCTGGTGTGGTCACCAGTCCTGATGCCAGGAAAGATGGGTGGAATGAATGGGGGTTGATTCACCCATCTGGGGAATACACCCTGCAGCTGCCTTTCTGGACGGGGCTCTCAGGACCTCGCCGTTAGGAGTTGAACATTCTCTTTCTGACCCTCTAGCAAATCACTCCTTTAAGAAAATTGAGTTCCAGCCTCCAGAAGCCAAGAAGTTCTTTAGTACAGTGCGGAAAGAGATGGCACTGCTGGCTACCTCGCTGCCCGATGGCATCATGGTCAAGACTTTTGAGGACAGAATGGCAAGTAGCTTGGCATGGGCTGGCGTGGGCAGGTGTAGGTGTGCTCTGTGGCACCTGAGAGGCCACCCATACCCCTGAGCACGCAGGAAACAGGCTCAGTCAGGCGAGGGACAAAGTCCAACACCAATGTCTAGACCAGATGGCTCATTCTTTCCTCCCTCTGTTTTAAAGTTAGTTGTAAATCATATAATTATGATTTATAAGTCCAGTCTTATTTTTGAAAAATTAGAATATTACAGAAAAAACCGAAGTTGCCTTTGACCAATCTTCAGCCCGCCCTTGAGAAGTTTGGTGTATCTTCTTGTGGATATTTTTTATATTTTTACATCTTTGTGTGTCATCATGAACACATACAATTTTGTATCATTTGTTTTACACAAATAGCATGCCATTATACACATCACCTGTAATTTCCTTTTTCAGTTCAGGGTAATTTTGAGACCAACCCGTGTTGGTTCATATTGGTCTAGTCTGTCCCTTTTTTAGCTACAGAATAGTACTACTCATATGACAACATCACATTCTTTCTGTCCTGTTATGGTGGCCAGTGGCCAGGGCCTGGGGTTTGAGTCCTGCAGCCTGAGGCGGCGTCATTACATCCTTGTTTGTTCCAGGAATGGACAGGCCTCTTCCACCTTCTACCTTACTTATTCACCACACCTCTCCTGGGCCCCTCTGTGTGACAGGCACCAGAAGCAAGACTCGGAGTTAGAGTCTGATCAAGGCCCCAGCTCTGGCCCAGCCCTGGAGGCAAGGGGCCAAAGAAGAGACCACAGAGGGGTGCTGTTCAGGTGGCCCACAGTGGCCAGAAACCACAGGGCAGGGCTGGGAACGCGCACAGACCACTGCTGCTCTAGGTTCTGAATACTTTGGATTTTCTTGAGTTTTAGTGGATTTCTCTTTAAAAATGCCAACTGTTGCCTGACCTTTGATGGTGCAGTGGATAGAGTGTTGACCTGTAATGCTGAGGTGACTGGTTCAAAATCCTAGGCTTGCCTGGTCAGGGCACAAACAGGAAGTAACTTCTATGAGTTGATGCTTCCTGCTTCTCCCCCCTTTCTCTTTCTCCTGTCTAAAAATCAATTTTTTAGCCTGACCTGTGGTGGCGCAGTGGATAATGTGTTGACCTGGGAACACTGAGGTCGCCAGTTCAAAACCCTGCACTGGTCTGGTCAAGGCACATATGGGAGTTGATGCTTCTAGCTCCTTTCTCTCTCTCTTTTTCTCTCTCTCTCTCTCTCTCTCTCTGTCTCCTCTCTAAAATGAATAAATTTTTAAAAAAAGAAAAAAAAAGAAATAAAACTATTAAAAATCAATTTTTTAAAAAATTCAACTCTTGCTCAGAGGGAAAGGGAAGCAGTGCAGGAACCTGAGGCCCCCAGATGGCCCCGTGAGGCCATGCATGAGAGATTCTGTCATCCTGCCTGCTGTGTGCCCTCATTGTCCCTTTAGCTCGCCATCCCTTGGCCCTAGCAGTTGACACCCCTCTCACCCCATCACACACAGATTTCGGGGGTCTGTGGAGAGACTCCCTAATGACTTAATGACATGAGTTTCTTTGGTGGTCTCCCAACATTTTCTCCTGGAGTTCAGCATCTCTTGTTTCCTAAAAGCAAGTGCAGCCTTGCCATTCTGGAATGCCTTTTCATCTTCTCTTGCTTGCCTTGTTGGGGCTAGGATAAGGAAAAGTGTTTTTAAATTTTAGTGAGAGGAGGGGAGGCACAGACAGACTCCTGCATGCGCCCCTACCAGGATCCATCCAGCAAACCCACTAGGAGGCGATGTTCTGCCCTTCTGGGGCCACTGCTCTGTTGCATCCAGAGATATTTTTTAGCACCTGAGATGGAGGCCATGGAGCCATCCTCAGCACCTGGGCCAACTCGCTCTAATCAAGCCATGGCTGCAGAAGGGTAGGAGGAGAGAGAGAAGCGAGAGGGGGGAGGGTGGTGAAGAAGATGGGTGCTTCTTTTGTGTGCCCTAACTGGGAATTGAACCTAGGGCTTCAACATGCTGGGCCGACGCTCTACTGCTGTGCCAGCCTGCCAGGGCCTAGGACAAGTGTTTTTTTTTTTAAAAAACATTTTATTTATTTATTTATTTTACAGAGACAGAGTGGGATAGATAGGGACAGACAGACAGGAACGGAGAGAGATGAGAAGCATCAATCATCAGTTTTTTATTTCTGTTGCGATATCTTAGTTGTTCATTGATTGCTCTCTCATATGTGCCCTGACAGCGGGCCTTCAGCAGACAGAGCCACCCCTTGCTGGAGCCAGTGACCTTGGGTCCAAGCTGGTGAGCTTTTTGCTCAAGCCAGATGGGCCTGCGCTCAAGCTGGCGACCTTGGGGTCTCGAACCGCATCCCAGTCCGACGCTTTATCCACTGCGCCACCACATGGTCAGGCTAGGACAAGTGTTTTGAGGAATAATGATTTATGAGGAATAAAACCTGGAGAATAAAAACCAGTTTGGAAAATTCCTTTTATGTCAGTAGTTAAAAGATGCCAAGTGGGTCTGTTCAAAGAAGTTTATATGTAGCTTCTTAGTCACTGGCAGTGTGTGGAGTGCCAGGTGCTGCTCCTCTGTCCACAGTGCCCTGGAAAAGTGCAACACCAGACCCCCGTGTGTGGAAGCCCCTGCCAACCACAGTTTCCTTTCTTCTCTAGGACCTCTTCTCAGCCCTGATCAAGGGCCCCACTCGTACCCCATACGAGGATGGCCTCTACCTGTTTGACATCCAGCTCCCCAACATCTACCCGGCCGTGCCCCCCCACTTCTGCTACCTCTCCCAGTGCAGTGGTCGTCTGAATCCCAACCTGTATGACAATGGGAAGGTTTGTGTCAGCCTCTTGGGCACCTGGATTGGAAAGGTGAGGACTATGCCTGCACTCAGTAGGGAGAAAGGACAGCCTATCAGGAGTGGGTGTCTGGGACAGAGTTGATCATGCTGTGTGTGTTTCAGGGGACAGAGAGGTGGACAAGCAAATCCAGCCTTCTCCAGGTGCTCATCTCCATCCAAGGTACAGTGGGTGGGGCTGAGATGCAGTGACTGGGAGGGCTGCAGAAAGGCATAGCAACTGTCCATTGTGTCCCCTCCCTGCCTTAGGTCTGGCTAACCCTTTGGGAGTTGAGGTCAGGCTGGCCCTGATGGGCTTCTCCCTTGTAGGTCTGATCCTGGTAAATGAACCATACTATAATGAAGCCGGCTTTGACAGTGACCGGGGCCTGCAGGAGGGCTACGAGAACAGCCGCTGCTATAATGAGATGGCGCTGATCCGTGTGGTGCAGTCCATGACCCAACTGGTGCGGCGGCCCCCCGAGGTCTTCGAGCAGGAGATCCGACAGCACTTCAGTTCTGGTGGCTGGCGGCTAGTGAGCCGCATTGAGTCCTGGCTGGAAACCCATGTGTTGCTGGAAAGGGCCCAGGCATTGCCCAATGGGGTTTCCAAGGACAACAACTCTGCAGGGCCAGCTGCCACGGCCAAACTCCCAGACTCCAGCCGGGAGGAACCTGAGGACAGTGGGCTGGCCCCTGGAGAAGCCTCCCAGGGCTCAGACTCAGAGGGCGGCTCCCAGGGCCTGTCCACAGCCAGCAGGGACCACACAGACCAGACTTCAGAGGCTGCGCTGGATACCTCAGTGCCACCTAGTGTCAAACCAAAGAAGCGGAGAAAGAGCTACCGGAGCTTCTTGCCTGAGAAGAGCGGCTTCCCTGACATCGGCTTTCCCCTCTTCCCACTTTCTAAGGGTTTCATCAAGAGCATCCGGGGGGTCCTGGCGCAGTTCCGGGCTGCTCTGATTGAGGCAGGCATGCCTGAGAGCACAGATGACAAATAGCCACCAGCCCTCTAGGAAGGAGGATGATGTTGGGAAAGGCCAACAGCTGCCTGCTCACTTCTCTCCCTGGACCCTTCCCTCTTCCCGTTTTCTTTTCTGTCCCAAATGCAAGTCCCCACTGCCCTCTTCTTCCCAAGGTGAGTTTGATGCTGATGTGCAAGAAGTTTCTTGAGATGCTGCCATTTCTATTCTGAAGCAATCTTTCAACAGGCGACCCTGTGCAAAGCAAATCTGAACCCTGTCACTGATTTTCCACTTATCACCCCCGGCGGACTGTCCCAACACTTGCCCCCTTGCCCTGTCCATCTTAGGTCAGAGGTGGAGTTTTGAGAGCCTGGCAGGAGGCTCCAGGGCCCCAGGGCCACAAAGCTGTGCAGAGCAGCAGCAGGATGAGTGGCGGCGCCTTGCATGAAAGTGTGAGTTGCTCCAGCAATTTTCCCTGGTCCCTTTCATCCTATTCAGTTCCGGTATAGTTTCCCCATGTCCCAGGCCACTGCCACCAGGTCCTCCCTTGACCCCCAGCATAAACACTCTCCCCTGGGAGTTGTAGCCACTGTCACTGACTCCTGGCTCTGTTCTGGCACATTAACTGCAGGACAGTCTTCAATTCCTGTTGAACTTGCTCTCTGTAAGAAACCAGGCTGGGTTCAGGGTGACACCCAGAAGAGATGGTGGCCCTTACAGGAGTGAGGACCAGGGAGCTGCTAGGAAAGAAACAACTGAAGGTGCCTTGCTCTTCCGAATGTCCTATGTGGCAGTGGCTGGGCAATTCTGGCTTCAAGGACTTGCCCGCTTGAGCCAAAGCCAACATCTGCTCCCTGCTCAGTCCCATCCAGGACCCAAGGAGGTGGGAGCAGCATCACACCCAGGGCCTGGACACATGCTGGGACCTTTCCCATGGACTCTGCCCCTCCCACTAACAGTACTCAAGCTGGGAGATGGCCTGTAGCTCACAGCACAGAGCCAGCCTTCTCTCCAAGCATGAGGCCTCCTGTCAGCCCTTTGATTACAGACTCCATGGGCTTAGTCTGGGGAGAGAGAAGTGGCCGGCATGGGGTCCCCTCTCTTGCAGAGACAGGCCCAGAGGTTTACAGGTTTTCTAAGCTTTTGATAATGTGAAGCTTCAGGTTAAGAGGATGCTGTTGAGCACATTACAGGTATGTAATTTTTGGTGTATGTATGTAATATTTAAGGTTGAGAGAAAATAAATTTCAAAAGCAAAGATATTAACTCTTACTAGGAAAAAAATAAGCCAAAGCATGATGCATCTTGTCCGCCTTAAGCTGGCTTCTCACCTCAGCTGTGCCATATCCACCTAGCGGGTGGCAGCCGCAGGGAGGGACAGGGCCAGACCACAGGCTGTGGCATCTGGAGCCAAATGGGTATCTTGTGTGAGAACATCCAGAATGACTGGCGCTGAGCTTCCCAGTGCATTGTTATGTGGAGATGTGAATGCCTACTGCTTACGATATCTGTATAAAGTACTGTGTGATTAAACCTTTTTTTTTTTTACTTGCATTTTTTGTTTGTTTGGCTCATTACAATGTACAAAGACAAGGTGGCACCATTAAACCTGCCTCTGCTGTGCACTTGGGCTCTGTCGCCTTTCTTCTCCTCTGGGTACCTTACGCGCCCTCCCTGTTGTGCTGCCTAGCCATCTGCACTTCTAGTCGTAGGATTCATGGGGCTGAGACCAGGAAAGCAAAACCTCAGGTTTCAGTGAGGCAGGCAGTTCCTGCCTCTGCGCAGGGCTGTGTTTATTCTTCAGGAGCCAGTTGTTAGCAATGTTGGCCACATTCCACATGCTGGGGAGCTGACATTCAAGTGCACCTGGCCTGGGCTGTGAACCAAAATGGTTGCCCAGTTTGGAAGACTGGCATCTGCCCCTCCTTGCTGCTTCCTTTTAACTGCTGCCCAAGAGTCCCCCATAAGGACCGGAAGGCTCAGTGGGGCAGGGCAGAGGAAGCTGGGGAGGCTGGGACAGCACTAGAGCCCTCAGTGAGGGATGACACACTCCTTTTTAAGGCTACCTGCCATTTTGGGTTCTGTTGCTCCTTTGTTTCCCCAGTGCTTCTTACTAGAGGCATTTTCCCTTTTTGCTGAGACCTGGCTCCTGTGGATGGGGTGAGGCAGGTTGCTGAGCTCCCTGGCTCCTTGTAAGGCAGAAGGAAGGTATAATCAGCTTCTGGGTAGGGCCCTACCCCCTGCAAAAGAAGCCTGGACCAGCTCTGGTCCTGTGCACACCACAAAAACTACCTAATCCAGGAAGCACCACTGGGCATCATGTTAAATATTAGAACCTAGCAGGAGCAAGACCCAACTTCTATTTCAACCTCTAAGATAAGACCAGTAAGCTTGGAATGTCACTTTATTTGGATTTGATTCATGGAGTGGGACTCCCAGAACAATAGGGTGGCTTTCACAGGCAATGGGGCCCAACCTCCTGGCCCAGGGCCCACTGGCCTTTGGTTGGCAAAGCAGGTCCTTCTGAAGCAGTCTCTACCCAGCTATCCACAGGGGTCCCCTTCCCTCCCCACGGGAGTGGAGGGAGCTGGGAAGATAGGACAGTCCTGAGCTCAGATTACATTAAGGAGACAATTAAGGCACAGCAAGGTCCAAGAAATCAAAAGGGATCTGGAGGTGGCGTCTGCGGAGGCTTCTGGCTGGGTGGCGGTGGATCCAGAGAGTGTTGCGGCTCCATGCAGCCACTGACCATCCAGAAGTAGTTTGGATGCACCTG
Source organism: Rhynchonycteris naso (assembly GCA_037038555.1). Classification (NCBI taxonomy): domain Eukaryota; kingdom Metazoa; phylum Chordata; class Mammalia; order Chiroptera; family Emballonuridae; genus Rhynchonycteris; species Rhynchonycteris naso. The sequence continues at coordinate 117,131,445 of CM072998.1, read as the reverse complement.
GCCCTGCACAGCCTCACTGACCACCAATTCCCCGTCTACAGCAAACATCCCCTTCCCATCCTTGGGCTCCAGGCGGAAGGCAACCACAGGCACATATACCAAGTAGGGACAGTGACACTCCATGTGCCTGCCCTTCTCCATGGCCAGAAAGAGGCGCAGCAGCATAGCCCGAGACACACCTGCCCGCACATAGAACAAATGCATAGCACCAGCTGCACAGTGACCCATGGGTGCAGCAAACATCTCACTGCCCAGGTGTGAGTGTAGCAGTGCCAGCACCAGCACGAAGTCCTGCTCCGGCACCACGGTCCAGTGAGCAGGCACTGGCTCCTCCAGGGGTACGAGGTGGGCATCTATTGGGCCCTGCTGGTCCTGTTGGCCCAGAGCAGGGGAGGGCACCTTGGAGACCACCCGTTCTACAGGGAGGTAGGCCAGTTGGCCCCGGTAGACACGCAAGGCTGCCAGGCGCAGGATGGTGCCTAGAGTGAAGCGCACCTCCCCCAGGCGCCGAAACTTCTCACTTTCAATGTCCACATCAGCAATGAAGCCCCACGCCAGGCTGAGCACAGAGTAGACTCGCAGCCCTGAGACCATCTGTAGTGACAGCAGGTTCATGGGAGCGAGCTGCCTTCGGCACAGCAACAGCGTGCAGTTGGTCAGGAGGTCCTCATTAGTCACCTGCTCATAGCTGCAGGGGGAAAAGTCCTCATGCACCTCCCCTTCCTCCTGGGGTGTGGGGCCAGGCAAGGCCACACACTGGGTCCCTAAGGAAATGGAGCAGGTGGAGGCAGCCAGCTGGGGTCACCAGAACAGGGTCCCAGAACTGAAGGTAGAAGCTCCAGCAAAGAGGAAATGGAAGTCACCCCAGCAAATAAAATTTTCTAATACAAAACCAGGCAGTGGGGCAGAACTGAGGGGAAACCGAGACCCACTCTAGTCCTGGTTTCTCACCCAGCATAATGGTTCAACGAAGCTGCCAGTGCATTTCCGGAACCAGCAGGGAGGCTACACAGGGGCTTCCGGATGGCAGTCTCCCAGTCAGGCCGCTCCATGAGCCCATTCACCACCTGTTGGAAAACAGGTGGCCTCAGACTGGGAAAACCCAGCCCTACCACCCAAATCCAGCCTCCTGGTGCAAGCCTCACTCACCTCATGCACCAGTCCATCTCCAGACATGACGACCAGCGCATCCCAGCGTCCCAGATCCTCAGCCCGCACCAGCTCCCGGGCGTGGTTCCGCCGTTCTGCAAGGGGAGAGACAGGGTGGATATGGAGAGGGGTCCCAGGCAATGGATGCTCCCTGCACCCCATCTCCTCAGGAAAACACTCACCAGTGAGCATAAGCCTAAAGGAGACATCAGCTTGGGCCAGGAGGGGCTGCACGTGACTCCAGAAGAGCTGCAAGGCCCTGCCCTTGCCGCCGCGCGGGTTGAGCAGCACCAGCACGCAGCAAGGCCGTGGAAGCAAGTTCCGGAGGCCACCCACTGCAAAAACAAACCCGAAACGGTCGCGTCCTCAATAGGCCACTAGGGGGCGCAGGGTCACAGCGGCACTGGGATGGAAACTGGTGCCTAAACTACCCGGGTAAGCGATACAGAAGAGCCTGGGGAGAAGCAGCGGCCTCCAGGAGGGAGCTCCAGGGCGGAGTAGGGCACCCTTGGCAGCCCCATTCTTGGTTCAGGCCTAGCCACTTTCTGGCCTCGTCGGGGACAGTGTTTCTTTCCAGCATCCCCAGACCCTCTCTTTTGTCTAGCTGACTCTGGCCAACATTCTGGCCAGGAAGAGAAGTGATCCGCCTTTAGCCCTTCCCGGCGGGGCTACAACAAACCTGGATCCATAACCTCGACCCCTGGCTCCCGCTGCCTAGGGATCCCCAGCCCCGTCAGGACGCTGCCCTCGGCGGTGGCCCCTGCCTTCAACTCCTTATCGGTGGTGCCCAGGCGGGCGTCACAGTGCCGGCTGTAGGGTTCGCCCTCCTTGCCCGGAGCCCAGGTTGTGGAGTCACCCGAGTCATTCCCTCCGGCTGCCGGATCTGAGGGAGAGGAGACAGAGCTGGCGGAGTCCAGAGCGGCTCCCTGAGGTGAGGGGCGCCCAGGCAAATCCTCGGACCACGCGCGAGGAGCAGCGTGCTCCGGCATTGCCGGAAGCTTGAGGGTTTGGGGCTTAGCTTACGGAGAGGTCCAAAGAGCCGAGGTCCAGTGATACCAAGGGCGCTCCTGTCTTGGAACTGAGCCGCCACCCCCAGTAGTGAAGGGACTCTTCCTGGGGCCTCGGGTTCCAGCCCGACGGATGAGTCAGAGCCTTGTAGCTCCCTCCGTGGAACCAGACCCTCACCCCTCTACCCCGCGGCTGCCTGAGGGAGAGGAGTCCAGGTGCGTGAAAATCCCAGAATTTGAGCAGACATGGAGGGGCACGAACTTTGGGGCCAGCGATCCCAGCCCCGAGTCATCCCGGCCGTCAGGTTCCCTACCCTGAGCTCCAGAGCGGCCGGGGTAGCCGCGCGCGCCGGGATCGCGCGAGGACTGAGCCCAAAGCAGGCATCCAGTTGCCACCTCTGTCAGCGAAGCGCCGAGTGGGCGCGGAGTCCACGGGTTGCGTGGCCCAGTTCTCCGGGCTGCCTAGGAGCCACGAGCCGAGAGAGGGTAGGGCGGGCGGCGGCCAGCCCTACCCAGTTGGTCCGGTTTGCTGAGGAGGCGTCACCTCGGTTCCCTACAGTGGCTTAGGGCCGAACGCAGCCCCGCGTATGAGCCACAACTGTGGTGCCAGACAAATACCAACTCCACGGCTCCGCTGCCTCCGGCCTCAAACTTTTCGCTAAACTTGGCCGTCTCTTGTCAGGGTGTGTGTAAGGCGCTGAGCCTTTGTAACCGGCCTGGCCACGCCCAGCGCTCCGCAAGCTCGCAGGGGTGGAACCCGCGCCCCGCGCGGCGCGGAACGGCGCGACTGGGGCCCGCAAGTCCCCAGCTTTACTGGGTTCGTTGGCAGGATCTGCGCCTGCGCTCCGTCACAAGAAGGCCCTCGGCTAGGTCCCGGGGCGTGACTACGCATCCCCGCCGCTAGGAGTAGGTGACCTGCGAAAAGCCTGGCGCCACGGCCCGCTGGGGGCAGAGGTGAAAGTAGTTAGCTAGGCGCGGGTCCCCAGGTCCGGCCATGAGCTGAGCGCTGGGAGCTCAGCGTCCAGAGGATATGAAGGTGAGCGCACAGCGCAGGTCTCGCGCGCTCAAAACTCGCCGCGGAGCTCAAAGTCATAGCGGCCCGGGACACACCTTCGGCTGCCCCTGGAGGCTGCGACCTTCCGCCCTAGGGTCTTCCCGCTTCACACTCCTAGCTCCAGCCCACCCAGAAGTCGAGGCCTAGACCCTCCGCCCGTACCGGGACGTCTCTCCTGTGGCCCCAGTTCTTCCCCACAGGATTGTTTTTAGGTTCTTGACACTGCAGCAGCCACCGAGCCCGAGGCAGCCAAGCATGTCGTCCCGGTGAGGGCGGGAAACCAGTCAGGGAACTGCAGTCTGGAGCCTTGTTAAGAACCTCAAAAGTTGAATGTGTTTTCCCGAGGACACCTTTGGCCAAATAAGCTAGCTGCCCCTGCAGCAGGCGATTAGGCCTACTGCCCTTCGCCACCCGAGTGGAGCCTGGTGGTGTAAACAAGTCTAGGGGTCCGCATCGGGATTGGAGAGCCAAGCGTGTCCTCCGCCCTCCTAGTTCTCCCGGTCCTCCCCGGCTCAGTCGGTAAATGCACAAGTAAGTGCCTGGGAGTTTTAACTTCAACAGAGGCAAACGGGGATGTGTGTGGTAGTATGCGTGATATATATAATCACTGGCGCAACGTGTCCGCGACCAACTCCAGTTCATCCATGGGGCGGGGGGGGGGGGGGGGTTCTGTGGAGACCCGGAAGAAGTTGCCCAGACCTGACCAAGTAGGGCCAAAGTTAGAGAAAAAAACCCTGTAGGGAGCTGGGGTGGTCCAAGCCCACGCTCCCACACCTGCTACCACCCAAACCCCACACACCTCTCTTCATTGCCCCTTAAAGTCAAGAGGCAGGTCTGGTCAGCGTCGGTAACTCAGGCACGCCTCGGTGGTGGCATTTCCCAACACCTGGGGGCGGGACCCGAGGAACCACGGATAAGGAGAAGCAGAGGCTGATGCGTGGGTCCAAGGGACCGCGGTTTCGCGAGCGTCGTGGTGGTGATCGCCTCTGCCCTGCGCGGCCTTGGGGCAGCCCTGGCTGGGTCCTGAGCGTCCCGAGCGCATTCTGGAAAGGTGACTCAGCGACGCACTCCCGGACTGGGAAACTCCGCCAAACAAAGAACGACGGGAGGGATCTGGGGCGTCATCACCCTCTAGCAGCGTCGAGGCACGCATCCGCCCAGGTCTGCTCTAGAATCTTACGGCCTCGCACCCCACCCCCCATCCCCCGGAATCCGTGGGGGAGGGGAGGGCAGCGCTGCAGCCGCAGTGCTACGGTCACGCGATGCGAGGCCGGGAGCGGCGGCGGGAGGAAGGAATCTGTCTGCACGGGATCCAGGAGGGCCAGATTCCGCCCTCCTCTCCCCTCCCCAACTCTCCGGTAGTGGCTGGAGTCTGGGCTTTGGTGCCTAAAGGTTGTGGGCACGCGGGATGATGCTCCCTAAGATCACAACCTTGGAGGGAGGTACCTGCGGAGACGGCCAGGGCATCTTCCCTTCTTTGCCCTTGCTTGGGAGGGCCCTTACATCAGGCCTGAAGTGCTGTTGCCTTAAACCTTATAGTCTGGCCTGACCAGGCGGTGGCGCAGTGGATAGAGCATCGGACTGGGATGCGGAAGACCCAGGTTCGGGACCCTGAGCTCGCCAGCTTGAATGCTGAGCCCATCTGGCTTGAGCAAAAGCTCACCAGCTTGGACCCAAGGTCGCTGGCTCCAGCAAGGGGTTTCTTGGTCTGCTGAAAGCCCGGGGTCAAGGCACATCTGAGATCCAGCAAGGGGTTGCTTGGTCTGCTGAAGGCACGGGGTCAAGGCACATCTGAGAAAGCAGTCAATGAACAACTAAGGTGTCCCAATTGCAATGAAAAACTAATGATTGATGCTTCTCACCTCTCTCCGTTCCTGTCTGTCTGTCTGTCCCTATCTATCCCTCTCTCTGACTCTCTCTCTCTGTCCCTGTAAAAAAAAAAAAAAAAAAAAGCATTCAATGAGAAACAACTACCACCTTCATGCTCCTTGTCCCCCTTTCTCTTTCTCTCTAAAATCAATCAATAAAAAAAATATTAAAAACAAACAAAACTTGTGTACTAGGATGTTCCCAGGTGTGGTGTGAGTTTCCTAGAAGATTCTGGTGACTGTCCCAGGTTGGGGGTGATGGGATATCCAGGAGAGCAGACAGTCACTTGGTATTCTTAGCTGCTTGCAGAGTTTCAGCTATTCTGGGTGTGTTGTGGGGTAGCTCTACTCTTTAGTGGCCTTCTTGTTGAAGTGGGTGTTCATGCTGAGGTTGGGGACCTAGGTTTCTTATCTGCCTGTGGACTCTGCCTCCCACACACGCTCACCTGCAGGTGCTCACCTGCAGGCCAGCTGATCCTGGCTGTCTTTCAAGGTAATTGGCTTCCAGAGCCCTCTCAGTGTGAAAGCTTGGAGGACTATCCCACTCCATTCATTCCAGCTGCCAGCCCTTCATCTATCCCAAAGCAGTTGGACTTGTTTCCTGAGATCACCATAAAGAGCACAAACTGGGTGTCTTAACAGTCGGGAAGCTAGAAGTCTCAGATTAAGGTGTTGTCAGGGTCGGTTCCTTCTGAGACTGAGGGAGACTCCCATGCCTCTCCCCTAGCTTTTTTGGTGGTTGCTGGCAGTCTTTGGAGTTTCTTGGCTTGCAGATGCATCACCCCAACCTCTGCCTTCATCTTCAGTGGCCTTCCTGAAAGATTTAGCTGAGATTTGCTCCTTTAGGGTCTGCATTGTCTTCTTTGGGCATGTTCTTTTTCAAATGCAAATTATCCTGCAAGGGGAAAAACTAATAAGTTAAGAACTCTAGTGTGAATTAATATATCATATTAATCAAAACTATAACTGCCTGATCAGGCGGTGGTGCAGTGGATAAAGTGTCGGACTGAGACACATAGGACCCAGGTTCGAAACCCCAAGTCGCCAGCTTGAGCGCAGGCTCATCTGGTTTGAACAAGGTTCACCAGCTTGAGCCCAAGATCGCTGGCTTGAGCAAGGGGTCACTCAGTCTGCTGTAGCCCCTTGGTCAAGGCACATATGAGAAAGCAATCGAACAACTGAGGTGCCACAACGAAGAATTGATGCTTCTCATCTCTCTCCCCCTTCCTGTGTCTGTCCCTCTCTCTGTCTCTGTCACACACAAAAAAACTATAACAGTCTGACCTGTGGTAGTGCAGTGGATGAAGTGTTGACCTGTAGTGCTGAGATCACCAGTTCAAAACCCCGGGCTTGCCTGGTCAAGGCACATATGGGAGTTGATGCTTCCTGCTCCTCCCCTTTTCTCTCTCTCTCTCTCTCTCTCTCTCTGTCCCTCTCCCCTCTCTAAAATGAATAAATAAAATCTTTTTAAAAACTATAACAATATTAGTTGTCTTGAAAAAGGGAAATAGAGTGTGTTCAGTGTTCCCTGTGGGTGTCAGAGGAAAGGGGGTCTAGAAGCTGGACCACCTCCCAGCGCTGTCTGTGCGATCCGTTGGGAGGAGCTGTGGATGTCTGTGCTGGCCCAGGCTGGCCCAAGCTTGCCCTCTGCTCTGCCCCCTGCACTTTCAAACCTTACCTCATACTGTGGCTTATAGCAAATTTGGCTTCGGAGCTGTTAGGTTTGTCCCCCAATCCCTGGAAGAACAAACCCAAGTTTTGTGTTGGTGTATAAGGTTCCTATTATTGCAGAAACTTATTCTTTTACAGTTCTGAAGCTCAAGTTTACGATAGTCACCATCAGTGATAGAGCGTCGGCCTGGTGTGTGAAAGTCCTGGGTTCAATTCCTGGCCATGGCACACAGGAGAAGCACCCATCTGCTTCTCCACCCTTTCCCCTCTTCCTTCTCTCTATCTCTCTCTTCCCCTCCTGCAGCCAAGGCTCCATTGAAGCAAAGTTGGCCCTGAGGCTGAGGATGGATGGCTCCATGGCCTCCACCTCAGGCACTAGAATGGCTCCAGCTGCAATGGAGCAATGCCCCTGGTGGGTTTGCCAGGTGGATCCCGGTTGGGTGCATGCAGGAGTCTGTTTGCCTCCCTGCTTCCCACTTCAGGAAAAAAAAAAAAAAAAGATGGATCGCCAGGGTTGTGTTCCATCTCCTATTCTAGATTTTGGAGTCCACCTGTATTCCTTGGCTCAGGACCCTTTCCTTCACCTCCAAAGCTAGCAGCATAGCATCTTCAAATCTCTGTCTGACTTTTGCTTCTGTTCTCATATCTTCTCTAACTCTGACCTTCCTGCCTCCATCTATAGAGCCCCTGTGATTACACTGGGCCCACCCAAATAGCCCAGGATAATCTCCCCATCTCAAGAGGCTTAACTTAAATCACAGCCGCACAGTTTCTTCTGCTATATGAGGTAATATATTGGTAGGTTCGGAGATTATGACATGACCATCTGTTGGGGGGATGGAGGATGTGTTATTCTGCCAACCACCAAAGGGTAGGAAAATAGTCTGGGAACTGTGTCCTTATTTGGCAACAGAACCTTCTTTCTAACATTCCCCACCTCCCCAGCACTACTAAGGTGAACACAAACCAGAAACTTGCTGTCCCCCAAATAAGCATGTGTCCTGTAGGGCTGAAAACACTTGCTTGGGTCAGCACATGATTCTGTAGACTCACGGTCTTTGGCTCGTCTGGCAGAGGTCCCTTCCAAGGAAACTAATTTCCATTTTTACCGATCACCTGAGAGAGAGAGAGACTGACATCCTTGCTAAAGCAATCACAGGATTGCAAAACACTGACTTTTAACCTGAGGAAGGGGTGGGAAGCAGGCCAGCCCATCATTTTCAGCTCGGTAAAATTTCCCACTTGGCTTTGCAGGAAGGGCTTGTCACAGAACACAGCACCCCAGGGGACCAAACTAAAGTGTGTGGCCCTTTCAGATCCTGTCATGTGACTTCACCATCCAGCTGCTGCTAATCCTCTGTGTAAGGCTGGACCAGGCCTGCCACATGGAGCCCTCAGACTAGTGACATTCCACAGGGTCCTACTGACATGCCCCCTGGCCTGGTCTCCAAACCCAACCCCACATCTTCAGAGGTGGATTAAGGTTGGTTGAGGCCCTGGGCGCAGAAGAAAATATTGGGCCCCTTAAGAAAATAAAGAGAGAGGGAAAATAAAAATACATGCTAACCATAATACAAAGAAATATTATGTACTATTAATGTTAAAATTGTGCATATGAAACCAAACTTGGTATCATTAGAAGAAAGTGTGAATGAAGTTGGGGTTTTGCGGGGCCCTTCAGAAGTCAGAGCCCAGGGTGCACGCCTGGAGCGCCCGCCGTTCAATCTGCCTCTGCACATCTTAGATGCTTGTGAGAGGAGAGATGGTCCCCTTCTGAAGCTGCAGCCAGCCCCTTACCCCACCCTACCGTGCTTTGTACTCACTTGCTCATTTATACTGGTTCAGAACCTTAAGCAACTGGTAAAAGTCCTCATTCAAGGATAGGGAGTCCCCAGCCGTATGTCTAATCTCCTTGGGCAATTCCCAAAAGGAAGACTGGGAATCATGTAGAGGAACCTGGCTCCTTGGCCATGGGGAGCAGGCAGGCCAAGCTACTTTCATCTTTCAGCAGCCCCACATCCCATGATGGATGAGGGCCTAGGGGATGGGTTTGTACAGGGCTTTCCAGGGAGTTTTTGTTTTGCAATGTTTTTCACTTTCACATCTCTCTAAAGCTGTGTCCTTGGCTTGTACCCAAGGCAAACAGATAGTGAGCTGGACACTACGGTCAGCCAGGCTGGGTCCTGCTTTTGATCTGGGGCTGTTTGCTCCCACCAGAGTAAACACCCCTCTGTGTCCAAGGGGAGGTGAAGTCCTTTCTCACCCACCTGAAAAGCTCACACTGCCTCTGGGAACACCGCACGAGGTGCCCTACTGGCCCCTGGTGTCCACCCAGGGATGTGTCACTCTTGTCTTTTACCCAATCTGTGCAGCTACTCAGGATTCCAACACAAGCCAATTTGTGGGTTGTTGGAAGAGGGACATGGCACCCTACTCCACCAAGCACGGAAATGACACAGAATTTAAAATGGGGCTTGCCTTGCCGGTGGATTCCGGTCTGAGCACATGCAGGAGTCTGTCTCTCTGCCTCTCCCTTCTCTCACCCTCTCACTTAGTAAAAAAAAGAAAGGAAGAAGGGAGGGAGGGAGGGAGGGAGGGAGGGAGGAAGGAAATGAGGGGAGGAGGGGGGTTGCCTACTTCTGATGGCTGTTACCCACATTCTGAAAATAGAAGTGACCTTTCCTGGAGACTCACCTGCTGAAGGGCAAACCCTTCAGTTCTTTTCCAGACACAAACAACCCTGGTAATTTTAGTAGTTATTATACAGGATGGCTGAACAGCTGGGGCTGAGGAAAAGAGCTAGGGGTAATGGACACCATAAGCTAATGCCATGTGTGTGCCCCGAAGCCTTAGTGGAGGGAAGGAACTATGCTATATTGATCTGACAGGAGGGCCATTTCCCAAAGCAGAGTCCCTAGTCCTCTCTGGCTCACTGCCCTGGAGTACTGACCAAGGTGACATGGCTAGCTAGCTTCTTTAGACTGAGATAAGATGTCATGTTTCCTTCAAGGCACCATCACATGACTTCAGCAGCCTTCCCTGAAACTCACTGTTTCAAAACGGAATGGGGGAAGGGACAAGTGATTACCTGTCAAAGCTTACAAACTAGTTTGCTAGTGAAATTATTATTATTACTATTGCCTTTTAGCAAGAGAGACAGAAAGAGCGACAGATAAGGACAGACAGACAGGAAGGGAGAGAGATGAGAAGCATCAATTCTTTGTGTGGCACCTTAGTTTATTGATTGCTTTATTATATGTGCCTTAACTGGGGGGCTCCAGGAGAGCGAGTGACCCCTTGATCATGCCATTGACCTTTGGTCTCAAGCCAGCAACCATGAGGTCATGTCTATGATCCCACACTCAAGCCAGCAACCCCACGTTCAGGCTGGTGAGCCCGTGCTCAAGCTGGCAATCTCGGGTTTTGAACCTGGGTCCTCTGCATCCCAGTCCAATGCTCTATCCACTGCGCCACAGCCTGGTCAGGCAATTTTTTTTTTTTAATGAACCAGGTGGTTTTTATTTTATTTTATTTTATTTTATTCATTTTAGAGAGGAGACACAGAGTGAGAGAGAGAAAGAGAGAAAGGGGGGAGGAGCTGGAAGCATCAACTCCCATATGTGCCTTGACCAGACCAGTACAGGGTTTTGAACTGGCGACCTCAGTGTTCCCAGGAAGACACTTTATCCACTGCGCCACCACAGGTCAGGCTGGTCAGGCAATTTTTTTCAAAAACAAACAAAAATGGATCGGGACTGGAGAGTGATCCTAAGCAGTGAGGAGCTTATAAGTGTTGGCTGGAGAACATTTCTCTTTTTGTCTCTTTCCTAGGATCAAAGTCAGCATGTTTCTGCACACAGAAGTCCTCAAGAAATACTGTGACCTGACCTCTCCCAATTGCATCCCTCTGGCAGATGTAGTAGAGCTGAGTGCCCAGGTTAGGGGCTGCATCTGGGTGCCAGGTGGCCACTGCAGAGAGCCCAGGAAGGGTATCGTCCCACATCCCACCTCCTGGCTCTGAATAACAGACTGATGAGTCCCCAGAGGGAGGAACAGAGGGCTTCCTGTTCCTGACTTGGCATGGCCTGAAAAAATCAATAGCATCAGAACTTGGCATTTGCAAACAATCACAAAAGTCCTACCATTTTAGGCTGAGTTCCAGTTGCCATGTGACTACTTCTTTCTCAGATACAGATCTCTGAGCGGGGAAGAAGTAAGACACTCAGTAAATGCAAAATTTGATCAGACCTGCCGCCTTCGTCTCCTGGCAGCAGGTGCAATTCCTAAGCAGAGAAGCATGTTGAGTTTTCAGAGGTGGATCTGTTACCCTAATTTGCAGCCTTTAGCGGTGGTTTATGGTGCCTTACAGGAGCCCTGAGGACTGGGAAAAGGCTGAGTGGCAGCCTGGGAACCATAGCAAACCCCAGGACACCAAAGGCCATGTGAGATCTCAGGTACTTGTGAAATACTGGGGACCTTGAATGGATCAGTAGGAGCCTAATTCTAATTCTAAGCCACTACCTGCATGTTGTGAGTACTCAATAAAGACTAGCCAGTCAATCAGGAAAAACTGGTCCTAATAGATGTGAAAAACAAACTAGGATTACCACGAGTCCTTGAGAAAAGAAAAATTGTCTTTTAAAAACAGAGACTCCTCGCCTGACCTGTGGTGGCGCAGTGGATAAAGCGTCAACCTGGGAACACAGAGGTCGCCAGTTCAAAACCCTGCACTGGTCTGGTCAAGGCACATATGGGAGTTGATGCTTCCAGCTCCTCCCCCCTTTCTCTCTCTCTCTCCCTCTACTCTCTAAAATAAATAAAATAAAAAGAAATTAAAAAAAAAAAACACAGTTGTAAAAACAGAGACTCCTCGCCTGACCTGTGGTGGCGCAGTGGATAAAGCGTCGACCTGGGAACACTGAGGTCACCAGTTCAAAACCCTACACTGGCCTGGTCAAGGCAGTATGGGAGTTGATGCTTCCAGCTCGCTCCTCCCCCCTTTCTCTCTCTCTCTCTCACTCTGTGTCTCCTCTCTAAAATGAATAAATAAAATTTAAAAATAAATAAATAAATAAATTTAAAAAACCCAGAGACTCCTCATAAAATTAAAATGGAGTTACTATGTGGCCCAGGAATTCCACTCCTAGAAATATATCCCAGAGAAATGAAAACGTATGTCCACACAAAAACTCATGTGTTTATAGCAGCTCTAGTCACAAAAACCAAAAGGTGGAATCAACAGATGAATGCCTAAACAAACTGTTGCAGACTCATATCATGGAATAAATAGTATTGGGGCAGAAATAGGAACAGAATGCTAAGTGTGGATGGACCTCCAGAATATTATATGAAAGAAGCCAGATGCAAAAGGCCACATATTGTATTATAGCATTTATCTGAAATGTCTAGTATAGGTATATCCATAGAGACAGAAGGCAGATTGGTGGTTGCCAGGGGCTGAGGAAAAGGGCATGAAGGGTAACAGCAGAATGGATGTGGGTTTTATTTTAGGGTGACAACAGTGTTTTAGAAGGAGATACAGGTGGTTGCACAGAGTTGTGAATGCAGTAAATACCACTGAGTTGTTCCTTTTATGTTTGGTGCATTTTCCCTCAAAACAAATTTTTTTAGCCTGACCTGTGGTGGCGCAGTGGATAAAGCGTCGACCTGGGAACACTGAGGTCGCCAGTTCAAAACCCTGCACTGGTCTGGTCAAGGCACATATGGGAGTTGATGCTTCCAGCTCCTCCCCCCTTTCTCTCTCTCTCACTCTGTGTCTCCTCTCTAAAATGAATAAAATAAAATAAATATATATTCTTAAAAAAAAAAAACAAAAAAAAAAAACAAATTTTTTTAAAAAATAAGGGACTTAAAAAAAAAAAAATAAGGGACTTAAAGGAACAAGCAATGTCCCTTTCAGGATAGTTATTTTATGATGCACAACATGTCCATGTCCATTTCTAGCCTGATAGGGTGGTGGCACAGTGGATAGAGCATCGAACTAGGACTCAGAGGACCCAGGTTCGAAACCTCGAGGTCACCAGCTTGGGCGCAGGCTCATCTGGTTTGAGCAAGGCTCACTAGCTTGAGCCCAAGGTTGCTGACTTGAGCAAGAGGTCACTCGGTCTGCTGTAGCCCCTTGGTCAAGGTACATATGATAAGCAATCTATTAACTAAGGTACCTCAATGAAGAATTGCTGCTTTCTTGGCCCTGGCCAGTTGGGTCAGTGGTAGAGCATCAACCCGGCTTGTGGAAGTCCCAGGTTCAATTTCTGGCCAGCGCACCCAGGAGAGGCGCCCATCTGCTTCTCTACGCTTCTCCCTCTCCTTTCTCTCCCTTCCCCTCCTGCAGTCAAGGCTCCACTGGAGCAAAGTTGGCCCGGGTGCTGAGGACGGCTCCATGGCCTCTGCCTCAGGTGCTAGAATGGCTCCGTTTGCAATGGAGCATTGCCACAGATGGGCAGAGCATCGCCCCCTAGTGGGCTTGCCAGGTGGGTCCTGGTTGGATGCCTGCGGGAGTCTGTCTGTCTGCCTCCGGGCTTCTCACTTCAGAAAAATACAAAATAAAATAAAAAGAATTGATGCTTCTCATCTCTCTCCCTTCCTGTCTTTTTGTCCCTATCTGTCCTTCTCTCTGTCTCGCTCTGTCTCTGTCACAAAAAAAAAAAGAAACACACAAAAAATCATGTCCATTTCTAAGGCTGAAGTTGAAATTCTGATTTGAATGATGCTAAAGAAAAAGTTATTTAAGACACTTGTTAAAGGAGGCAGGTTTTATTTTCTTTTATTTTATTTTATTAGATTTTATTTATTCATTTTTATTGGAGAGAGAGAGGAAAGAGATAGAACAGGGGGAGGAGCAGGAAGCATCAACTCCCATATGTGCCCTGGCCAAGCAAGCCTGAGGACCCAAATCGGCAACTTCAACATTCCAGGTCAACGCTTCATCCACTGCACCACCACAGGTCAGGTCAGGAGGCACGTTTTATTCAGAATCATCTTGAAAAGTGCAGGGACCACTGCAGTGTTCAGAGTAGAGATTGGTCTAAACTCCGAATGCATGAAAAAGTAGGAATTTATAGTCAAGGAGCAGGGTGTGGGTCAATGAATGGAAAATTACTAAGAAACATCAGGGGTCAGGGATGGGGGGCTCTGGCTACACTGAGCTAGCAGAACTTGCTGAAGGCTAGGGGAAGGTGGAAGATGAGAAACCAGAGCAGATCAGACGTGGAAGTGATCAGACATGGGGGATGGGAGAGTCTAGCTAAACTCACTTCAATTCTTACTAGAACTAGACTCTATAAGGAAGGACACAGAAGCCCAGTGTTTGTCGAAAAGAGAGCTCAGATGCGTTTGATTAGATCAGTAGTTCTTAACCTTTTTTGAGGTACCGAACACACCAGTTTCATATGCGCATTCACCGAACCCTTCTTTAGTGATAAATGAAATGTGATTTTTTTTTCCAAATTCAAGACATAGGTATATGTTTTTTTACTGGTACACAAAATGAGCCATGAATGAACATCACCTTGCTCAAAGAACAAAACCAACAAAGTGCATGAACTCACAACAAATTACAGTATTTATTCTGGCCTCTGCGGCAGAGGCTTCTCCGAACCCCTGAGACCGACTCATCGAACCCCTAGGGTTTGATAGAACCCAGGTTAAGAACCACTGGATTAGATCAAGGAGATGGTCCTTGTCACTGGGAAACTGTGACGGTCCTACCTGCTTCTACAAGCAGTTTCTCCACGACCCTAAAATGTTTGGAGCCCAGTGTTTTAGTCCGGGTGACTTCACAGAGGCACCTTTCTTCCCTTATGAGGCAGAGGAGTGCAGTCAGCACTTTAGTGGCATTATTAGGAGGATCTGTACTTGGTTTAAAAAATAGTGTCACTTATGGAGGCCTTAGATACCAACTTGGTTGTCACTGTTTTCTTTTTACTTTTCTGTAACTTCCTCCATAGCTACGCCATATGGTTTTTTCCCCCACTGATTTGAGAGAGAGAAGGGAGAGAGAGAGGAACAGGGTAATGGTGGGGGGAGAGAGAGAAGCAACAACTCATCAACTCATTCTGCTTTAGTTGTTCCTCTTTGTTGTACACTCATTGATTGCTTCTCATATGTGCCCTGACCAGGGATAGAACCCACAACCTTGGTGAGCTGGAATGACACTTTATCCACTGAAGCACCAAGGTAGGACCTGCAACGTGGGTTTTTAATTGAAGTATAAATACATACAGAAAAGCATAACAGCCTGACCTGTGGTGGCGCAGTGGATAAAGCGTCGACCTGGGAACACTGAGGTCGCCAGTTCAAAACCCTGCACTGGTCTGGTCAAGGCACATATGGGAGTTGATGCTTCCAGCTCCTTCCCCCTTTCTCTCTCTCTCTCTCTTTCTCACTCTGTGTCTCCTCTCTAAAATAAATAAATAAAAAGAAATTTTTAAAAAAAGCATACCAGTCATAAACTATGAATTTATGAAAAAAAAAGACATCCCCACAGACAACACTATGAGGATTACAAGAGGGAAAGAGAGGTTGGCTGCGGTAAAATAAAATTGTGGGAGGAGAGAGCAAGATGGCGATGGAGTAGGCGGACGTACCAACTTCCAGCTCCCAGAACCAAAGTGGATTATAACTCAGTTTTAAGAACCATCATCTGGATAAACAAACTTTGAACTAAACTAAGTGGACTCTTCAACCAAGGAACACAGAAGAAGCCACATTGAGACTGGTAGGAATAGCGAAAATGCAAAGAGGGCTGCCAGCTCCCTGGAGCGAACAGCAGCCTGGAGAGACCCGTGTGGCAGGAGGAGAGTTTGGCACAGAGGGAGGGATCTGGGCCCCAGGAACAAAGCCCCAGCCTGCAGTCCCAGAGCCTAGAAGAGGTGTTTGGACAGTATTGAGCTGTGAAACAAGTGAGGATACTGTTAGTGAGAGACAGTTTTCTCAGACCCAAGATTCTTAAAGGGACAGCGCAGAAAACCTCTCTCACAGCCACTCACCTGGTGCTCCGGGGAACAGGGTCAGAGGAGAGGACCAGAGCAGTGGGAAGACAGAGTAAACTGGAAGCCACAGGGAGAAAAACTCTGAGGGAGAGCCACCCTAACCCCTGGGCTAGTCACTTCTCTAATCAAAAACTAATATTTCCCCTGGAACTAGCAATACCAGCAAAGGAAGACAGGACACCAGCCAAACAAGCTCTCCCGTGGCACTTAGAGCAGAGCTGCTTAGATGGAGGGAGCTCCCAGGTCTACAGTAGGAAGTGTTAGGGTCTGAACTGTGGGGCCCCTTCCTACTCTGCTGAGGGTTGCTGGAGGGACGGTGGTGGCGGGACGCTGAAATGCAGTTCTGTCGGCAGGGGCGGAGGCCCAGCCGGTGTGAGCTCAGTCTAGCCCAGCAGGGGCGGAGGGGACGCGTGAAAGTGGTCCAGCAGCTGTGGGCCCGCCTGTAGCCCCACCTGCGGGGAAAAAGCGGGAAGCAAGGAATGGGCAGAGATCTGCTCTGCGACCCTGTGCAAGCCGGCCCTGACTGCGGGGACAGGGCTAGGACCAGGGACGGGCGGAGGCTCGCAGCTGAGCTCACGCCAGCAGCCTCAACCGGCTGGAGAAACCGCAGTTTGCCATCCTGCGTGCGCGAGCTGGCTCTGAACATGGGGCGGGGCTAAAGTTCGCAGCTGAGGGCACGCCTGCAGCAACGCCCAGCCCAATAAACCGCGGTTTGCGATCCTGTGCAGGAGGGCCCTGGCCTCGAGGGCAGGGCTAAAGCTCCAGACAGGCAAAGGCTCACAGCTGAGAGCACGTCAGCAGCCCTGTCCAACCCGAGAAACTGTGGCAAGCAGGCTCTAACCACGGGGGCTGGGCGGAAGCCCGGAAACAGGCTGGGTCCGCAGCTGAGCAAAGGTGCTCACCTCTACCCTTGGTGCTGAGGCTTGTGGCTTGAGTGACAGCCCCTCCCGCGGAGGAGAGGCGGAAATCACAGCAACAGCCGCAGTGGGCTGGCGCTGGCAACGCTCATACCCAACTGCCCTAGGCAACGGCAGAGGGGGTGGCATGCCTGCAGACAGACTACACCTAGAGAACACAAAGGCAACACCTACTGGACTCCAGTGGCCAAAACCTTCTTATACACAGACAAAATGGGCAGGCAGAGAAATGCAAACCAAATGAATCAAGAGAAATCCCCAGAGAAGGACCTGAATGAACCAGATATAACCAAATTATCAGATGCAGAATTTAGAATAATGATAGGATGTTCAAAGAAATTAGAGCAACAATGGATAGTCACTATGAACACCTAAATAAAGAAATAACAAGAATAAAAAACGAAATTGAAATAATAAAGAAGAATCAGACAGAAATGACAAATACACTATCAGAACTGAAGACCACAGTGGAAGGAATTAAAAGCAGGATGAATGACTCTGAGGATTAAATCAGTGAGTTAGAGGACACAATCAACAAAGGCACAGAAGCAGAGCAGATAAAGAAAAAGACTCAAAAAATGTGAGGAAACTCTAAGGGAGCTCTGTGACAACATGAAGAGAAA
This sequence comes from Rhynchonycteris naso, assembly GCA_037038555.1. NCBI lineage: Eukaryota > Metazoa > Chordata > Mammalia > Chiroptera > Emballonuridae > Rhynchonycteris > Rhynchonycteris naso. Next base: position 117,114,145 of record CM072998.1, on the reverse strand, counting down.
CAACATTCTCATCATAGGGGTTCCTGAAGAAGAGGAGAGAGAACAAGAAATAGAAACTTTGTTCAACCAAATTATAGCAGAAAACTTCCCTAAATTAAGGCTAGGAAACATTCCACACATTCAAGAAGCACAGAGAACTCCATTAAAGAGAAACCCAAAAAAATCTACACCAAAACACATCATAGTTAAAATACCAAAGCTAAGGGATAAAGAGAAAATTTTAAAAGCTGCTAGAGAAAAAAAGGCTATCACCTACAAAGGAGCCCCCATAAGGATGACATCTGACTTCTCAACAGAAACACTTGAGGCCAGAAGGGAATGGCAAGATATATTCAAAGAAATGCAGAACAAGAACCTACAACCAAGACTACCCTATCCAGCAAGGCTAACATTTAAAATTGAAGGAGAAATAAAGAGCTTCCCAGACAAAGAAAGCCTCAAGGAATTCATTAAAACCAAACCAATTCTGCAAGAGATACTAAGGGGCCTGTTGCAAACAGTTCAAAGGGAGGAAAGAATATAGCAAAAGAAGAATACAGCTTTAAAGAATAAAATGGCAATAAACAACTACATATCAATAATAACCTTAAATGTAAATGGATTAAATGATCCAATCAAAAGACATATGGTAGCTGTGTGGATAAAGAAACAGGACCCATATATATGCTGTCTACAAGAGACACACCTTAAAACAAAAGATGCACATAGCCTGACCTGTGGTGGCGCAGTGGATAAAGCATCGACCTGGGAACACTGAGGTCGCCAGTTCAAAACCCTGCACTGGTCTGGTCAAGGCACATATGGGAGTTGATGCTTCCAGCTCCTCCCCCCTTTCTCTCTTTCTTTCTCTCCCTCTCTCTCTCTCTCTCTCTGTCTCCTATCTAAAATGAATAAATAAAAAGAATTAAAAAAAAAAAAAAAAAGATGCACATAGACTGAAGGTAAAAGGATGGAAAAAAATATTTCATGCAAATGGAGATGAAAGAAAAGCCGGGGTAGCAATACTTATATCTGACAAAATGGACTTTAAAACAAAGGCTGTAGTAAGAGATAAAGAAGGACACTACATAATGATAAAGGGAACAATTCAACAGGAAGATATAACTATTATAAATATCTACGCACCAAATATAGGAGCCCCAACATACATAAAGCAGACTTTGATGGATATAAAAGGTGAGATTAACAGCAATACTATCATAGTAGGGAATTTCAATACACCACTAACAACACTGGATAGATCCTCAAGAAAGAAAATTAATAAAGAAACAGCGGACTTAAAGGATACACTAGATCAACTTGATTTAATAGATATCATCAGAACTTTTCACCCTAAAGCAGTAGAATATACATTCTTCTCAAGCGCTCATGGTACATTTTCTAGGATAGACCACATGTTAGGACACAAAAATGGTCTCAATAAATTTAAGAAGATTGAAATCATATCAAGCATTTTCTCTGATCACAATGCCATGAAACTAGAAATTAACCACAAAAGAAAAACTGAAAAATACTCAAACACTTGGAAACTAAATAGCATGTTATTAAATAATGAATGGATTAACAATGAGATCAATGAAGAAATAAAAAAGTTCCTAGAAACGAATGATAATGAGCATACATCAACTCAAAATTTATGGGACACAGCAAAAGCAGTACTGAGAGGGAAGTTCATTGAACTACAGGCATACCAAAAGAAGCTAGAAAAAGTACCTGACCTGTGGTGGCGCAGTGGATAAAGCGTCGACCTGGGAACACTGAGGTCGCCAGTTCAAAACCCTGCACTGGTCTGGTCAAGGCACATATGGGAGTTGATGCTTCTAGCTCCTCCCCCCTTTCTCTCTCTCTCACTCTCTCTCTCTGTCTCTCACTCTGTGTCTCCTCTCTAAAAATAAATAAATAAAAAGAAATTAAAGAAGCTAGAAAAAGCTCAAATAAGCAACCTGACCCTGCAGCTAAAAGAATGGAAAAACAACAGCAAATAAAGCCTAGGACCAGTAGAAGGAAGGAAATAATAAAGATCAGAGCAGAAATAAATGACATAGAGGCTGAGAAAACAATACAGAGGATCAATGAAACCAGGAGCTGCTTCTTTGACAAGGTAAACAAGATTGATGAACCTTTAACTAGACTCACCAAGAAAAAAAGAGAGAGGACCCAAATAAATAAAATTAGAAAGGACAGTGGAGAAATAACAACTGACACAACAGAAATACAAAGCGTTGTAAGAAAATACTATGAAGAACTCTATGCCAAAAATTAGACAACCTAGTTGAAATAGACAAATTTCTTGAATCATATAATCTTCCAATAATCAATCAGGAAGAATCAGAACACCTAAACAGACCAATTACAACAAATAAGATTGAAACGGTTATCAAAAAGCTCCCAAAAAAGAAAAGTCCTGGGCCTGATGGCTTCACAAGTGAATTCTATCAAAAATTCAAAGAAGAACTAACTCCTATCCTCCTCAAGCTAGTTCAAAAAATTCAAGAGGAAGGAAGACTTCCAAACTCCTTTTATGAGGCGAGCATAATTCTGATCCCAAAACTGGGCAAAGACAACACAAAGAAAGAAAATTATAGGCCTATATCCCTGATGAATTTAGACTCTAAAATTCTCAACAAAATATTAGCCAACTGGATCCAGCAATATATGAAAAAAGTCATACACCATGATCAAGTGGGATTTATTCTGGAGAGGCAAGGTTAGTTCAATATTCACAAATCAATCAATGTGATTCATCACATAAACAAAAGGAAGGACAAAAATCACATTATAATTTCAATAGATGCAGAAAAGGCATTTGATAAAATCCAGCACCCATTCATGCTCAAAACTCTCAGGAAAGTGGGAATACAGGGAACATACCTTAACATGATAAAGGCCATCTACGACAAACCCACAGCCAACATCATACTCAATGGGCAAAAGTTAAAAGCAATCTCCTTAAGATCAGGAACCAGGCAGGGGTGCCCCCTTTCACCACTCTTATTCAACATAGTTCTGGAAGTCCTAGCTACTGCAATCAGACAAGAATAAGAAATAAAAGGCATCCAAATTGGAAAAGAAGATGTAAAACTCATTATTTGCAGATGATATGATATTGTATAGAAAACCCTAAAGTCAAGTCAAAAAACTACTGGACCTTATAAATGAATTCAGCAAGGTGGCAGGATATAAAATTAATACTCAGCAATCAGAGGCATTTCTATATACCAACAATGAACTGTCAGCAAAAGAAATTAAGGAAACAATCCCCTTCACTATTGCAGCCAAAAAAATAAAGTACCTAGGAGTAAATTTAACCAAGGAGGTTAAGGACTTGTACTCGGAAAATTATAAAACATTGATAAAAGAAATCAAGGAAGATGCAAACAAGTGGAAGCATATACCGTGCTCATGGCTAGAAAGAATAAACATCTTTAAAATGTCTATATTACCCAAAGCAATCTATAATTTCAATGCAATACCAATTAAAATACCAATGACATACTTCAAAGATATAGAACGCATATTCCAAAAATTTATATGGAACCAAAAAAGAACATGAATAGCCTCAGCAATCTTTTAAAAAAATTTTTTTTAATTCATTTTAGAGAGGAGACACAGAGAGAGAGAAAGAGAAAAAGGGTGGAGGAGCTGGAAGCATCAACTCCCATATGTGCCTTGACCGGACCAGTGCAGGGTTTTGAACTGGCGACCTCAGTGTTCCCAGGTCAACGCTTTATCCACTTCGCCACCACAGGTCAGGCGCCTCAGCAATCTTAATAAGAAAAAATAAAGCAGGAGGTATCACTCTTCCGGATATCAAGGTTTACTACAAGGCCATTGTACTCAAGACAGCCTGGTACTGGCATAAGAACAGGCACATAGATCAATGGAACAGAACAGAGAACCCAGAAATAAACCCACAGCTTTATGGACAACTGATATTTGAAAAAGAAGGAAAGAGCATACAATGGAGTAAAGACAACCTCTTTAACAAATGGTGTTGGGAAAATTGGACATCAACTTGCAAAAAAATGAAACTTACACCATTCACAAAAACAAAGTCAAAATGGATAAAAGACTTAAATGTAAGCCGTGAAACCATAAGCATCTTAGAAGAAAACATAGGCAGCAAGCTCTCTGACATCTATAGCAGCAATATATTTGCAGATTTATCTCCACGGGCAAATGAAATAAAAGGCAAGATAAACAAATGGGACTATATCAAACTAAAAAGTTTTTGCACAGCTAAAGACAATAGGAACAGAATAAAAAGACAAACCACACAATGGGAGAACATATTCGACAGCACGTCTGATAAGGGGTTAATAACCAAAATTTATAAAGAACTTATAAAACTCAACATCAGGAAGACAAACAATCCAATCAAAAAATGGGCAAAAGAGCCTGACGTGTGATGGCGCAGTGGATAAAGCATTGACCTGGGAACACTGAGGTTGCCAGTTCAAAACCCTGCACTGGTCTGGTCAAGGCACATATGGGAGTTGATGCTTCTAGCTCCTCCCCCCTTTCTCTCTCTCTCTCTCTCTTTCTCTCTCTCTCTCTCTCTCTCTCTGTGTCTCCTCTCTAAAATAAATAAATAAAAAGAAATAATAATAATAAAAAAAATAAATGGGCAAAAGAAATGAATAGAAATTTCTCCAAAGAGGACATACAGATGGCCAATAGGCATATAAAAAAATGCTCAACATCACTAATCATTAGAGAAATGCAAATTAAAACCACAATGAGATATCACCTCACACCAGTCAGAATGGCGCTCATCTGCAAAACAACACAGAACAAGTGCTGGTGAGGATGTGGAGAAAAGGGAACCCTCCTGCACTGCTGGTGGGAATGCAGACTGGTGCAGCCACTGTGGAAAACAGTATGGAGATTTCTCAAAAAATTAAAAATCGAACTGCCTTTTGACCCAGCTATCGCACTTTTAGGAATATACCCTAAGAACACCATAGCACTGTTCGAAAAGAAGAAATGCACCCCCATGTTCGTGGCAGCATTGTTCACAATAGCGAAGATCTGGAAACAGCCCAAGTGTCCGTCAGAGGACGAGTGGATTAAAAAGCTTTGGTACATATATACTATGGAATACTACTCAGCCATAAGAAATGATGACATCGGATCATTTACAACAAAATGGATGGACCTTGATAACATTATACGGAGTGAAATAGGTAAATCAGAAAAATACTGAGAACAGCATGATTTCATACATAGGTGGGACATAAAAGTGAGACTATGAGACATGGACAAGAGTGTGGTCGTTACGGGATGGGGGGAGGGAGGAGGGGGTGGGATAGGGAGAAGGGAAGGGGCACAGGGAAAACCAGATAGAAGGTGACAGAGGACAATTTGACTTTGGGTGATGTGTATGCCACATAATTAAATGATAAGATAACCTGGAGATGTTTTCTTTGAACATATGTACCCTGATTTATTGGTGTCGCCCCATTAAAATTAATATAAATAAATAAATAAATAAATAAAACAAAACCAAAAAATAATAAATAAAATTGTGGTAAAATAAACATAACATATTGGCGCAGTGGATAAAGTGTTAAACTGGAATGCTGAGGTCGCTGGTTAGAAACCCTGGACTTGCTTGGTCAAGGTACATATGAGAGTTGATGCTTCCTGCTCCTCCCCTCTTCTCTTATTCTTTCTCTCTCTCTTTCTCTATTCTCTAAAATGAATAAAATATATATCTATACATAACATAATTTACCACTTTTAAGCAAAAAACCCCCAGGATATCCTAGAAACCCCTGAGACCCCCTTACAATCACTGCCTCCCACATCCCACCCAAGGATAACCACTCATGGAATATATTTTTTTATTTGGGAAAAAATACTTAACATTTAATCAAAGTAAAAATACATTACAAGTGGAAACCTTTTTAATCCAGTCTTTTTATTTGTGAAGGATCTACCCAATGGCTCAGACATAGTAAGTGCTAGAAGGGCACAAAGTGGGTTTGGCCCTGGGATGTCCTAAAGGAAAGCAGCTCTCTCAATGGAAGTGACAGGACACAGCCACAGGATGGCCTGGTCTACTCTGATCTACTTACCAGGTCATTTAGCACCATGACTCCCAGACCACGAAGCACACTGCAAAACCTGAGAACCTTCAATACTCCAGATGTCTGGGTCCCACCCTCTGAGAAGGTGATTGAACTGGCGTGTGGCCTCGGCTTCAGAATTTTCCACAGATCCTCAGTGATTCTAATGTGTAGACAAATTTGGGAAGTGACTAAGCATAAAAACAGAGGCTGAAGCCTGTTTTCCAAGTAGGCAGGCAAACTCAAAGGACCCACAGAGATTTCTATACATGCCACAGAAAATTCCTTCTTGAAGGGCATCATGAATTGTCATGATCCTGATGATCATTTTATATCTGGAAATGAATCAGCCATAGTGCAAAAATGACACATACTATTAGAGGCTCTCTCCACATCCTACCAGACACCAGCATGGGAATGTGGGAAAGGTGACAGAGTTGGCTGCCACCCAGGTCTAGGAAAAGGGGGAGTCTCTCCAGATATTACAGTCTCTTCTGCTAGGTGGTGTCAAAGCAGGTGCCCTCATGGCTTCAAAAGCTCAGTGAACTCCTATTTCCCTGTTGAGTGGTAATAAAATTTTGGAAATGCTTTTTCTTAATTTCTCATTGGTATTCATTAACAGGGGGTTCTATTTTTCCTTGTGTGTAAAAGGAAGATAAAGTGACCTTCCCACCATGACAATGAGGACTTGGAGACCTTATCCTGGTGTCTCACCTCTCTGGTTAGCCTTGAATTTTCCTCTTCCTCCCCCTGGCTACACTGTATTATCTGATGTCAGCCGGATTTCTAAGAACCTGACCGTGTTTCTATGGTGGTTGTTTGGAAAGAGCGGTGTGACATTTGTGGAGGCATGGGAGCGGAATGACAGGCAGAGGAGAATGGAAGGAGGGAAAAATGGGCTGCGGGGAAGGGGAGCACAGTGCTGGAATGCTCTTCCATCAGGGGCGTGTGAGTTGGCCTGTGTGTAAGCTGGACCTTGGGCTTGTTGTATGTGGTGTACATCTTTCTACCAGTCGTGGGAGCCACTAGTGCAAACCCTTCTTGGATAGTCACTAGAAAGACAATTAGAACATATGTTACTGGAAGTGCTTGACTCCCCAGGGAAGTGCTCCAGTTATGTTTCTGAATAATACATTATCCTAAAACTTAGTGGCTTGAAGCAATCATTTCTTGGGTCCTTTGTGGGTTGACTGGACTCAGCTGTGTGGTTCTCACTTGGGGGTCTCATGTTTGCAGTGTCAATGGGTTGAACACCTGAGGTGGGTGTTCAGGCAGCCTATCAGCTAGGAGTTCAGCTGGGGCTGTCACAGCATGGGTTCCAAGAGGGAAGGTTCTGGAGTACTCATTCCAAGAAATCCAGGCAGAGGCTGCCAGGCTGCTCTTGTGCTTGCCTCAGAAGTCCCTGCATGTCACTTCTGCCACATTCTGTTGCTCTGTGGTGAGTCCCAGTGGAGGGAATTGTGAGGAGCAGCAGAAAGGGGGGTGGAGAAGGAACTGAGGAGGGCCATCTGTGGAGACTCGGTTACTTATCTCATGAAGTAAGAATTGGACAATTTCAGGGACCTGCTTCACCCTTAAGAAAACTGCTTTGTGCCTGACCAGGCGGTGGCGCAGTGGATGGAGCGTCGGACTGGGATGCGGAGGACCCGGGTTCGAGACCCCGAGCTCGCCAGCTTGAGCGCAGGCCCATCTGGCTTGAGCAAAAGCTTGTCAGCTTGGACCCAAGGTCGCTGGCTCCAAGGGGTGGCTCAGTCTGCTGAAGGCCCACGGTCAAGGCACATGTGAGAAAGCAATCAATGAACAACTAGGGTGTTGCAACGGCAATGAAAAACTAATGATTGATGCTTCTCACCTCTCTCCGTTCCTGTCTGTCTGTCCCTATCTATCCCTCTCTCTGACTCTCTTTCTGTCCCAGTAAAAAAAGCAAAAAAAGAGTAAGGAAAACTGCTTTGTAACTTAAAGAAAATAGACTCTTTAATATGTTTTCAGGATTCCTGGTGCCTTGCTAATGAACACCCCAGTTTCCTTGGGTGCTCTGACTGAGACTGGCAACCCTGCATGATGATGTTTCTCCTGAAGCCCTCTCCATCCCATGGAGGCTGCCTGGGTTCCACTTCCCTCTTCGTACAACATACATCGAGCTCTTTTGTGCCAGGCAAAATTCTCTTGTGCACCAAGCAATGCACATACCTAGCAGCTTCCATTAAGGAGAATTGCCTTGTTGAAGTACATGTTAAGGAAAGGTTTTATGTTTTCCAACAACTACCACCAGCTATGTTCTTTGAGTCCCTTTCCCTCGAGCATAAGACTCCCCATTAAGGCACCGCTGTAGGATTCCACATTTCCAGTCGCTTTTGGTTGGTAACACAGCCTTGTGTTGGCCTTTAAGACTTGTTTGTTTAAAAAGTCAGACTTTTCTAGCCTGGCCTGTGGTGGCACAGTGGATGAAGCATCTACCTGGAATGCTGAGGTCGCAGGCTTTATTCCTTTCCTTTCCTTTCCTTTTTTTTTTTTTTTTTTTAACTCAGTGAGAGGAGGGGAGGCAGAGACAGACTTCCACATACACCCCGACCGGGATCCACCCAGAAAGCCCACTAGGGGGCGGTGCTCTGCCCAACTGATGTATTGCTTGGTTGCTCAGCAACTGAGCTCTTACTAATGCCATAGATAGAGGCTATAGAGCCATCCTCAGTGCCCAGGCTGGAGCCCTCGCTGTGGGAGGAGAACAGAGAGAGAGAAGCGAGAAGGGGAGGGGTGAAGAAGCAGATGGGCGCTTCTCCTGTGTGCCTTGAATAGAACCCAGGACTTCCACATGCCAGGTTGACGCTCTACCATTAAGCAAACCAGCCAGGGCCGAGGTGCAGGTTTGAAACCCTGGGCTTGCCTCGTCGAGACACATATGAGAAGCAATGATGACTTGATGCTTCTGGCTCCTCTCCCCTTTGTCTCTCTCTCCTCTCTCTAAAAAATCAATAAATACTTAAAAAAAATAAAAAGTCAGACTTGTCTTGAATTACCCCCTTCCATGCGGTTGAGGCAGCAGGAGAGAAATGGAAAACAGATGCGTTTCCTGTGGTAACTGGTCAGTGGCAGTGGCAGTGACGTGGCTGTCCTGTGTGCTCGGTCCTCACTGCTGAGCCAGCTCATTCTTTAGAGCAGGGTTTCTCATCCTCTGTACTATTCACATTTAGGGCTAGATTGTTTTGTGTTCTGGGATCTGGGCCTGTGCATTGCCTGGTTTAGCATTATCCCTGGCCTCTGCCCACTAGATGCCAGTAGTAGCACCCCCACCCATTATGAAACTATGCAACCAAAAATGTCTCCAGATGTTGCCCATATCCCCTGGGGGCAAACTTACTCTGGTTGAAAACCAGTACTCTAGAGCAGCGATTTTCACCTCCTGTGCTACAATAATTTTTACAACATGCAATACCTGACTGTTTAGTCAGGGGCACTGACCTCTTCTCACTTTGATTGTCACATTAAAAAATGATAACAGTTAACACAGCAATAGCCTTCCAGTGTAAATGAATCAAAATTACACCTTTTTTGTCAGATCAGCAAAAATTATATTTTTTGTGTGCTGCAGAATTTTAGTCATTAGTTTATGTGTGTCATGAGATGAGAAGGATTGAAAATTGCTGCTCTGGAGACTTGGTGTGAATAAGTGGGGGCCACAAAGGCCTGCTGCTGAGACTCTGCCAAGGGACTCCCCTGGGTCACATATTCTTGCTGACCCTTGGAGATGACCTCATGCCATATTGCTCTGAGGAGGGCCCCCAAACCCAAATCCTAGAATCTTTAAATCCATCCATACTTTGGACCCAACTCTGGGCCTGTGGGGATGGCATCCTTTTTCTTTTTTCAGGTGAGAGGAGGGGAGATAGTGAAGCAGACACCAGCATGTGCTCCAACTGAGATCCACCTGGCAACCTCATCTATGACTGATGCTCAAGTACCAAGCTATTTTTAGCACCCGAGGCTGATGCACTCCAATGGAGCTATCCTCAGCGCCTAAGGCCACACTCAAACCAATTGAGCCACTGGCTGGAAGGGAAGAGGGAGAGAAGGGGGAGATGGAGGAGGGGAAAAGCAGATGGTTGCTTTTCCTGTGTGCCCTGACCATGAATTGAACCTGGGACATAAACATTCCAGGCCGATGCTTTATCCCAGGGCTTTTATTTATTTTTTTTTTAAAGATTTTATTTATTGATTTTAGAGAGAGGATTGAGAGAGAGAAAGGCCAAGAGGAAGGAGTGGGAAGCATCAACTCCTACTTGCTTCTCTTATGTGCCTTGACCGGGCAAGCCCAAGGTTTTGAATCAGAAACCACAGCATTCCAGGTCAATGCTTTATCCACTGCACCACCACAGGTCAGGCTGGCTATTATAGTTTAATAATGGTGAAAGAATAAAAATCTGAACCAGCCACAGGGAGAGACACAAGATCCAGGAGAGTCTCAAACTCAAAGCTTCTGGTGTCCTTGGGGAACATTATCCTCCTGGCACATCAGTGTGCGACAATAAGCAGAGCATTGCCAACCAGGGAAGCTTTGGTGTTTAGACTTTTTATTGGGGTTTCACTATGTAGATATGATTGATTAAAATTATTGGCCATTAACTGAACTCAATCTCCAGCCTCCTTACCTTCCCCAGAGCCCGAGCCGATATCACATGGTTTATCATAAACTATCAAGTAAGGTTGGAGAGGCCCACCATGAATAACAGACACTCCTATCAGGAAATTCCAAGGATTTAGAGGTGACTTTTCAGGAACCAGGGATAAGGGCCAGACAATTCTTGATTAAAATCAGGATTTATAAAGTCAACATAATGACATCTTCCAGGCAGCCTCCCGGCTAGTAGTTCTCTAAACTTAGAAGGTGGGATGCATTTTATTCTTCATTTAGTTCTCAAAACCTCTGAGGCACAAATTATTGTGATCACCCTTTCACAAATGAAAAATATTCAGGATGAGGGACTTTACCAGGTGAACCACAGAACTAGGACTGAATCCAGGTCTGTCTGACTCCAGAGCTGTCCCCTCATGGGCCAGGGAGCCCTGCTCCTGCCCCCCACTCGTGTCATCCCACCAGATCCCCATGTAGCCTCCAAACTACCTCTCTTCCTGCTACAAAGCCTTGCCTGCTCTGTCCCTCTGCTACTGGGCTCACCACTTTCAACCCTCCCCCTGCTTCATCTACTCCTTGTCTGGGGCATCTCTGGTCCCTGCTCACAATCTTCTTGGCTCCAAGATGTTCTTCTGAGAACATGCAGAACCTTGGGACCTGGGAGTTGTACCCCTGCCACAACCACTCTCCAAGCCAGAACGATCTGCATTCTGGAGTGACCCCACGCTCTTGGCCCCATCAGTACTCCACGCCACTTCTTGAATGCTGAAATCCATTATGCCTCTCTGTCCTGTTTTCTCCCTCCTATGTCCACACCCCCATCCAGACCTGTCTTTAAACCTCTGGTATTGCACACCCACCCTCCTCCTCTAACCCACTGTCAGGAGGCAGTGGGGAGGCAGTATTTAGCGTCTGGGCCATACTCAGCTTGGTGATGCTGTTGAGACTCAGGCAACCATCTTCTTCTCCTCTGCTGCCATCAGGGGGCACTAGAGGATCCCTCATGCTGGTCTCTTGAGCATCACTCTGGCAATGGGAACATGTGGTTCCAAGTTCTAGTGTCCTGCACTCCCACAACCAGCCTCCTTGTGCGACAATAAGCAGAGCATTGCCAACCAGGGAAGCTTTGGTGTTTAGACTTTTTATTGGGGTTTCACTATGTAGATATGATTGATTAAAATTATTGGCCATTAACTGAACTCAATCTCCAGCCTCCTTACCTTCCCCAGAGCCCGAGCCGATATCACATGGTTTATCATAAACTATCAAGTAAGGTTGGAGAGGCCCACCATGGATGCCAGCACCAGCTGGGCACTGCTTCCTCTGCAGAGATCTGAGTTCCAGCTCCATGGGACTCCTCCTGGCTTCTAGGATTCCAAAACCCTACCTCTCTCTTCTCTTGTTCCCACCCCCCCCGGGGGGGGGGTAGTTGCTTCCTGCAGTTATTCTCTCCACACCCCTTACCCCCCACCCAGTGGCTGCTTTCTGTCATTTATGTTCTGCAATAGCCATTTAACCAATTCTCAATATTAAGCTGTTAAAACAACGAATATGGTTTGTTTTCCTGATTGTCCGGACTAATAAACATGCATGAACATTTCCCATCTCCCCTCACCTAGTAACTCATACATGCCAGACCCTGTTTAACTGCTTGGCATGTGTGAACTCACTTAAACCTCACAAAACCCTTCTAGTTAGTAATTATTATCCTCACTGCACAAGGGAGAAAACTGAGGCAAAGGAAGACAGTGTTTGCCGAAGGTCACATAGCTGAAAGAGTTGGCTCCTGAGGCGACACATATCTATATACCCTGCAGCCCCCAGGAATGTGCCTGAAGCATTAAGTGACTACATAGCATTTCAGTTTTCAGTTTGTGGATGGACCATAGCTATTGTTGGACATTTAAATTGTTTGAGGGTTTTGGCTATTAGAGAGCCTGAATCTCCTTGAACCTGGCAAATTTGCCACACTTGAGCCAGGAACTTCATGACTTTCTGAATTATTTGGTCCATGGTTCTGTTATAACCTGTTTCTTTAATGTCCCTCTGCCCCCCTTCTCAGCCTCTCCTGCACCTGGCATTTTTCTGCCTTACATGTCTTTCTCTTTGATTCTATCTTGCAAGTGCTGCTATAAATCTGGTCATATGAGCAAGGAAATACCTCTCAGCTGTCAGCTGCTTCTGCAGAAGGTCTAGAAGGCACTAGATGGTACTAGATGGTTTCTGTTTGAACCAAAGTCTTCAACAATGTATAAGTATTTGTGATACCTTGAAATATCTCTACCAAGAGTTACCAAAAACCCTATGATAGATAAGATTCTGTCCTGAGGAAGACTGTACAATGTGCTTCCATTTCAGATTTTCCAGCGGCCACAACAGCAGCTGCTCTCTACCACTGTCCTTGCTGAGGTTGAAAAGGGTCACCACTTCCAGCATGCTTGGCTCTGTCTGCCCAGTATTTCACTCTCTTCTCAGGATGGTTTCTGGTGTCCTATAGAGAGAATCAGCCTAGAGATCCAACTTGGTATTATTTTTAGAAATAAAGACATTCCATCTCAGCTTGCCGAGGCCTGTTCAGAGAAGGAATACAGAAAAAGGCTCGATATTTTTCCAAAGCTCAGGTTGGAGTAGAGCAAAGTGGAGGCAAAACTCCTGACTCATTGCTTGAAATGTCCTTCTTTGTTGCAAAGACTGACCTTGTCTTCCAAACAACTCAGCTCTCGAGGACAGGGCTGTGCCATCCTGTACACAGGCCTCTTTGTCCGGTTCTGACTTCTCTCGGACAGTTCTCCACGCTGGATCAGAATCTGTGCCACCCCTTGTCTTCTTTAAAACAGTACAGATAAAAACAAACAAACAAACAAAAAACAGTACAGATCATATTTTCACAATTCATGCTGAACCTGCAGCCCAGTTAAAAACAGGATTTTTTTTTTTTTACTTGTAAACTGAAATTGGGTTGAATATGGAAGAGCCAGACAGAGCTGTTTTTGTCCTTGTAGGAAATGGCCTGCTGGTCTGGAGTCCCAAGGATCAGCCTGGTCTGTAAAGAAACATTAAAAAAAAAAAACACTGAACCGCCTGACCAGGTGGTGGCGCAGTGGATAGAGCATCGAACTGGGATGCGGAGGACCCAGGTTCGACCCTGAGCTCGCCAGCTTGAGCGCAGGCCCATCTGGCTTGAGCAAAAGCTCGCCAGCTTGGACCCAAGGTCGCTGGCTCCAGCAAGGGGTGGCTCGGTCTGCTGAAGGCCTGCAGTCAAGGCACGTGCAAGAGAGCTATCAATGAACAATTATGATGTCTCAATGGCAATGAGAAACTAATGATTGATGCTTCTCATTTCTCTCCGTTCCTGTCTGTCTGTCCCTATTATCCCTCTCTCTGTCCCTGTAAAAAAAAATAATAATAATACACACACACACACACACACCCTAGCCTAGCCTGTGGTGGTGCAATGGATAAAGCATCAACCTGGAGCACTGAGGTTACTGGTTCAAAGCCCTGGGCTTGCCTGGCCAGGGCACATATGGGAGTTGATGCTTCCTGCTCCTCCCCCCTCTTCTCTCTCTTCCTCTCTCTTTCTCTCTAAAATGAATAAATAAAAAAAATAAAATAAATAAGAAATAATTAAAAATATATTAATATAAATATTCAAGTGTAACCAGTGTATAAAGAGAAGATATGGCGAAGAGAGCCAATAACAGGGACCTTTGATATAGTCAGTCAGAGAAGGCCTGACCAGTCGGTGGCGCAGTGGATAGAGCATCGGACTGGGACGTGGAGGACCCAGGTTCAAGACCCCAAGGTCACCAGCTTGAGCCCAAAGTCGCTGGCTCCAGCAAGGGGTGGCTCGGTCTACTGAAGGCCCGCAGTCAAGGCACATATAAGAAAGTAGTCAATGAACAGCTAAACTGCCACAACAAAAAAGTTGTTGATTCTCATCTCTCTCTGGTCCTGTCTGTCTGTCCCTAACTATCCTTCTCTCTGACTCTCTCTCTGTCTCTGTCGAGAAGAGAGAGAGAGAGAGAGAGAGAGAAAGAGAGAGAGAAGGCTCTCTATGAATGAAGATAAATAGAATCTGAGTGAGGAGGAGGGGAAGAGCTTCTTGGCAGAAGGGACAGCACATGCAAAAATCTCTGTGGTAGCAGGAGACAAGGCTGGTAGGGGATGAAAGAAAGCCAGTCAGGATGGTGCCAAAGAGAAGAACATAAGGAATGAAAGTGAAGATGTGGGTATGAGCCAGACCACAAGGCTGGTGTTAGGGGGTCTGTCTTTATTCTAAAAGTGACGGGGAGACATTGATGGATTTTTAAGGGAGTCACTGTCAGATCTGTTTATGTAAAGCCTACTTTGGCTTATGTGGAGAATGGATTATTAAGTATTTCCTGAATATGTTGAACCATAATAATGAAAAACATAAACTCAGATCCTCCTGGGGATTCGCATGTCAGGTAAGTAAAGATGATACTTCACTTAAGACAATGATAAAAAGGTCACTGTGGATGGAACCCATCAGGGAGGCCCCGGTGACCCTACTAAGAGAACTGCAGGGGCATGTAGGGACCTCGAGAGGCTCCAGAGGTATTGGAAGGTAAAATAGATGAAACTCGTCTGTTACCCCACTTTGGAACGGCCTTCCTTTTTTTAAAAAAAAATTTTCTGTGGTAGCCAGAATAATAGCCCTCCTAAAGACGTTGACATCCTAATCTCCAGAACCTGAGAATATGTCACCTTATATGGTGAATGGGACTTCATCAGTGTTATAAAGTAAAGGTTAAGATGGGAGCTGATGCTGGTTTATCCAGGTGTGTTCAATATAATCACAAGGGTTCTTATAAGAGGGAGACAGGAGTGTCAGAGTGGTTAAGATCTGACAATGGAAGCAAAGATCAGAGGAAAGAAGAGCTTTGAAGATGATATGTGGCTGGTTTTTTTGTTTTGTTTTGGCTATATGGCTGGTTTTGAAGATGGAGGAATGGGACTATGAGCCAAGGAATACAAATGGCCTTTAGAACAGTGGTTCTTAACCTGGGTTCTATCAAACCCTAGGGGTTCGATGAGTCGGTCTCAGGGGTTCGGAGAAGCCTCTGCCTCAGAGGCCAGAATAAAGTAATACCATAATTTGTTGTGAGTTCATGCATTTTGTTGGTTTTGTTCTTTGAGCAAGGTGATGTTCATGCATGGCTCATTTTGTGCACCAGTAAAAAAACATATACCTATGTCTTGAATTTGGAAAAATAATCATATTTTATCACTAAAGAAGGGTTCGGTGAATGTGCATATGAAACTGGTGGGTTCGGTACCTCAAAAAAGGTTAAGAACCACTGCTCTACAAACTGGAAAAGGCAAGGAAATAGGTTCTTCCCCAGAGCCTTCCTAGTAAGCCTTGTATCTTGATTTTAGAACTTCTGACCTCCAGAATGGTAAGACCATAAATTTGTGTTAAGTTACTATATTTGTGGTAAATGTTTTTTGGTTTTTTTTTACAGAGAGAGAGTCAGAGAGAGGTATAGATAGGGACAGATAGACAGGAACGGAGAGAGATGAGAAGCATCAATCATTAGTTTTTCGTTGTGACACCTTAGCTGTTCATTGATTGTTTTCTCACATGTGCCTTGACCGCAGGCCTTCAGCAGACTGAGCAACCCCTTGCTTGAGCCAGCGACCTTGGGTCCAAGCTGACAAGCTTTTTGCTCAAGCCAGATGGGCCCGTGCTCAAGCCGGTGACCTGGGGGTCTCAAACCTGGGTCCTCCACATCCCAGTCCGACTCTATCCACTGCACCACTGCCTGGTCAGGCTGTGGTAAATGTTTTTTGTTTAATTTTTAAAAAAAGTTTTTATTTATTTATTCATTTTAGAGACAGGAAAGAGAGAGAGAGAGAGAGAAGGGGGAGGAGCAGGAAGCCTCAACTCCCATATGTGCCTTGACCAAGCAAGCTCAGGGTTTCAAACCAGCAACCCCAGCACTGCAGGTTGACACTTTATCCACTGTGTCACCACAGGCCAGGCCCATTTATGGTAATTTGTTACAGCAGCAATAGGAAACTAATATTGTAAGGTATTTTCCCCACCGAGGAAGAGAGCATAGCCACCAAGTGTGGTTAAAGGTTTTATTTAGTACAGAGCGCTTCTCAGAAAACACTCATGGGCCCGGAAGATGGAGGCCAGGAATATTGCACCAGGGGACCACGTGGAGCCAGATTTAAAGGGGCCCTAGGGGTCCTTTGGGGTCATCCAGCTAATATGATGTAGTGAAATCTCACTGGCTGACGAACGGTCGCTTTTTTCCCAAAGGATTTCTGGGAAGCCCCTCTTGGCACTTAGTTGTGTGGGTGGTCCTAGTCAAAGTTCCTGGGCCTGGGTTCCCCATGTGACCGTCCCCATTAGCCACCCCACATTCCAGCCTTTTTTGTTAAATAGAAAAGGGGCACCGTTAAATAGTCTGGCTACTTCCTGCTGATTGGGGCGTTGTGGGGAGGGGAGGTCAGCTGGTGGTGGCTTTGAGGGGTGTCAGGAGGAACATCTGTTTGACTGTGAGTTGAGAAACTTCGCAGATGTGCTTCTGTAAGAATTTAAAAAAGAAACACATATGAGTTATATGCTGATAATTAGAAGATTTAGGATAGGGGTAGCCTAGGTGAGAATGAGTGGCTGCCATTAGGAGTTAAGCGGGTTGTAGGAGGAGAGATTCTTGCTTAATTTCCCTTGCAGACAGTTGAGGAGATTAAAGCTTCTTTCATCAGGCCAGTCCTACTGAACAGCATTGCTCCCTGCTTCAGCTCACTCTGGTGGGAGGGACAGGAGCCATAGGATCTGCAGGCCCCATCCTTTTTGTGAGCCGCAGACGAGTAGGGCCCAGTGGTTCTGACTGCCAGCGGTCCTGCATGGGAGCAAGCTTGAGACAAGAGACATACCAAGGTGTTTGCCCTAGAAGTTTAGCTGCAGTAGGAGTAGTCAGTATTATTGTATGGGGTTCCGTCCATCTGGGCTGTAGGAAGCCAGGCTGGAGCTCCCTCAGAAGAACCCTGTCTCCTGGTTGGAGGGGGACCGTTGGGTGTACTTCATCTGGGCCCCCTATGGGAGGAAGGGTTCGGTCCACATGTTCCCTGAGAAGATGGTGAAGTAAAGACAGAAAGGGGAGATACGTGGCAAGAGGAGGGTGGTTGACAGATAAGTTATGGTTGATTAGGAATGGTCTACCATAAACCAGCTCAAAGGGACTGAGTCCAGTGGTGTTTCGCAGGGTTGCCCTGATTCTGGTGAGAGCCAGGGGGAAGAGGTTTGGCCAGGAGAGTCTGGTCTCGATGGAAAGTTTAGTTAGTTGACCCTTCAGGATGCCATGGGCCCTTTTCACCTTACCCGACAATTGAGGGTGATAGGTATGTGGAGTTTCCAGGTAATGTTGAGAGAGGTGTCAACCTGCTGGATTCTTTGGGCAGTGAAGACTGGGCCGTTGTCTGACTGGATGGTAGTTGGCAGTCCAAACTGTGGGATGATGTGTTCAATGAGAATGGAGGTCACTGTGTCTGCCGTCTCTCAAGAGGTGGGAAAGTCTTCTATCCATCCTGAAAAGGTATCAACAAAAGTTAAGAGATAACGGAGTGAGGGGGTATATGAGTGAAGTCAATTTGTCAATCCTGGCCTGGCACACGCTCCCTCAGTTGATGAGTGGGGAAGCGGGGGTGGAGTTCCCCTTGTGTAGAGGCTTTGGAACAGACAGTACATGCTGCATGTACCTTTTCGATAGTTTGCTGGAGGCCTGGGAAGAAAAAGAGTGGTTGTAAGAACCAATAGGGAGCTTTTGGCCCTATGTGTAAGGAACAGCGGGTATCAGAAAGGAGAGTTTCAGCCTGTCCTTTTGGTAAGGCAATTCTATCTCCGAGAAATATCCATCTCTGGTTGCACACGTCTCTATCCTTTCTGAGGAGGGTCTGTTCTTCCTCAGGAGTGTAGGAAGGTTTCAAGGAGGTGGAGAAAAACATGAGAGGAGTGGGGGAGGCTCTCAGGGTGAGGTTTTGAGCCGTTGCATTGGCCTGAGCATTCCCCAGGGCCACCGGGTCCTGAGAGGTTTGATGGCCCTTACAATGTACCACGGCCACCTCAGTGGGTAGCTGTACTGCCTGCAAAAGTTTAGAAATGAGGGTAGCAGTGATTATGGGGGAGCCCTTGGTAGTGAGGAAGTCCATTTCCTTCTAGAGGGCAGAGTGGCTGTGGGTGATAAGAAAAGCATATTTAGAGTCAGTATATATAGTTATGCGTTTTCCTTGGGCCAGGGTGAGTGCCGCGTGAGCGCAATCAGCCCTGCTTTCTGGGAGGTGGTGCCCTCTGGCAGCTGTTGAGTTTCTAGGGTGGAGGAGGTGGTGACCACCTCATAGGCCGCCCGCCGTCGTCCATCAGGTCCCTGTACAGAACTTCCATCCACAAAGAGTATTATATCTGGATCTTTTAAAGGAGAATCTGATAATCCATCTTGAGGTCTGTTGAGAAAATCTATTAGTTCTATACAAGAGTAGGTGGGTTCCGGAAGTGTCGTTGGAGCTGGCAGTAGAGTGGCTAGGTTGAGTCGGGGAGAGGGCAAAAGAGTGATTGAAGGGTTTTTGATGAACAGGAGGTGAAATTCTTGTAAGCGGGAAGGACTTAACAGAGAAAGAGACTTGTGTGAAAGGAGGTCAGTGAGCCCGTGGGAGGAGAAGACAGTGATGGGTTGGGAAAGGGTGAGCTTAGTAGCCTCCTTGGTGAGTTCAGCTGCTGCGCCCAGTGCCTGGAGGCAGGGCTGCCAGCCTTTGAAGGTGGTGTCCAGTTGTTTAGAGAGGTATGCCACAGGGGGGTATGTAGGCTCCACAGGTTGAGTTAACACGCCAACAGCATTACCGTGCTTTTCATCAGTGAAAAGATGGAAGGGGCATCTGGGGTCAGGTAAAGCAAGAAGGGGAGAGGAGATAAGGGCATCTCGAAGGGTAGAGAAAGCCCTTTTTTACAGTGCAGTGGGATGTAAGAAGTCCCGTGGGAGTCTCTCTTGCAGCCTCATAGAGGGGTTTGGCTAAGAGAGCAAAATTGGGAATCCAGTGTCTAAAGAAGCCTATTAGACCGAAGAAAGAAAGAATTTGATTGGCAGTGGTAGGTGGTTGAAGACTGTGGAGGGCCCTGAGTTCGATCTAGGGTGAGACCTTGAGTGGTGGGGATTAAGGCGATTCCTAAATAGACTACAGACTGAGAGTGAAATTGAGCCTTAGTAGGGGAGACATGATATCCCTTCACAGCAAGGAAGTTAAGAAGGGTGGCGGTGTGTCTTCTTGAGGCAGACAGGGGAGAGGCTGCAAAGAA
Source organism: Rhynchonycteris naso (assembly GCA_037038555.1). Classification (NCBI taxonomy): domain Eukaryota; kingdom Metazoa; phylum Chordata; class Mammalia; order Chiroptera; family Emballonuridae; genus Rhynchonycteris; species Rhynchonycteris naso. The sequence goes on along the minus strand of CM072998.1, from coordinate 117,094,119 downwards.
GTAGGTCATCTACATATTGTAAGAGAGTACTTGTCTTGAGATCACATGCAGCTAAATCCCGAGCTAGTGCCTGACTCTGAACTCCTGGGGTAAACAGTCCACATAAGCTGCTGGGCTGCATTAGTGTCTGGGTCAGTCCAAGTAAAAGCAAACAAAAAGTAAGAGTCAGGGTGTAGAGGAATGGTAAAGAAGGCATCCTTGAGATCTAGGACCGTGAAGTGAGTGACGTCTGAGGGAATGTGTGACGATAATGTGTAAGCATTAAGGACCACTGGATGGAGAGGAACTACTCCCTCACTGATTAGGCGTAAGTCTTGTATGAGGCAATAAGCTCCTGAAGGTTTTCGAACAGGAAGGATGGGGGTGTTGCAGGGAGAATCCATGGGGATGAGTAAGCCTTGGTTTAAGAGGTGGATAATTATTGGTTTAAGGCCTTGGCAGTGACTTGCTGAAATAGAGAATTGGGGTCTAGATGGGAATTGGGAGGGATTCTTTAAGCGGATGTGTACAGGTGGGTGGTGGGTTGTTACCACAGGGGTAGAAGTGTCCCAGACCTGAGGGTTGACAACATCTGGTGGAATAGGAGGAGTGATTGGGTTAGGGTGATCTGTAGTAGCAGGAGAGCCTTCAGTCAGGAGTGGTAGGAGTAGGTGAGTAGATGCTGTCCACTAGATAGTGGCTCCGAGACTGTGTAGAATGTCTCGACCCAAAAGGGGTACAGGTCACGACAGTATGGCTAAGAACGAATGTCCACAAGAAATGAAATGGACTTACTCGCTACCTGTAGCTTCACCCGTGGCTCAGAGAGAGTGAGGGGGGTCTCCGAGTCTGGGCTGTGTCAGCTGTCCATGAGGCCTAGGAATTCGAACGATGGGTTTACTTGGCTAGCTTGGCCTCCCATCTGAGCAGCCTGTCCTACATGCTGAGATGCCGAGGATGTGCCTGCTGTCCAGAGGGGGCAATCGCTCCGCCAGTGACCAGGCTGCTTGCACTTGAGGCTTAGTGGGTGGCCTTGGGCAGGGGCACTGCCAGGACCAATGTCCCTCCTTGCCACACTTAAAGCTAGCTGCTGGTGGGAGTCCTGTTTGCGGCCCAGACTTAGGTCGAGCAAACAGGACTCCCACCAGCCCCTGTTGCTCTGGCCTAAGGGCTGCCACAATAGCCTGGGTTTGGAGTGCTTCCTTCTGCTGCATGCAGGCCTGGTGAAAAGCCTCGGTCTGTTCCTCTCAACCATTAAAAACCTTAAATGCCGCCTGACCATGCGGTGGTGCAGTGGATAGAGCGGAGGACTGGGATGCGGAAGACCCAGGTTCGAGACCCCGAGCTCGCCAGCTTGAGCGCGGGCCCATCTGGCTTGAGCAAAAGCTTGCCAGCTTGGACCCAAGGTCGCTGGCTCCAGCAAGGGGTTGCTCAACCTGCTGAAGGCCCGCGGTCAAGGCACATGTGAGAAAGCAATCAATGAACAACTAAGGTGTCACAAAGGCAACGAAAAACTAATGATTGATGCTTCTCACCTCTCTCCGTTCCTGTCTGTCTGTCCCTATCTATCCCTCTCTCTGACTCTCTCTCTGTCCCCGTAAAACAAAAACAAAAACAAAACCCAAAACAAAAAACCTTAAATGTCATGTTCATCAGGTCTCAGATAGGGGTTTGCAGGCCCTCCTCTACCTTCTTAAGTTTCTTCCAAATGTCCAGGGCCAACTGGGAAATAAAGTGAGTAGCTAATACAGTGGCCCCAGCACTGGAAGTAGGGTCTAAACGAGTATAGAGGACCATAGCGTCAGGGAGGCGATTTAAGAAGAGAGCCGGATTTTCCTCAGGTCCTTGAGTAATTTCCCTTAACTTGTCTAGTTAACTACCTTTAGTGCTGCATCCTGCATGCCAGCTGTAAGACATTCAACCGTTTGATTGTGTCGTCTCCTACCTGTTTGTTCTGACTGGCAATTTCAGTTGGGGTCTGTATCAGGGACCGCCTCTGGGCCCACCGGCATTTGAGCATTAGAGGTGTGGACCTTATCTGCATGAGCTCGTGCTGCTGTCCAGATTCAGTCCCATTCGTCGGGGGGTGAGGGTAGAAGACATAATAATATAGAGATCATGCCAAGTGAGGTCGTATGCCTGAGTGAGATATTGGAATTCCTTGGTATAGTTGGTAGGATTAGAAGAATAGGAACCCAAACGCTTTTTGATTGCAGACAGATCAGAGAGGGAGAAGGCACATGAACCCTAACGACCCCCTCCATCCTGGCCACCTCGCGGAGAGGGCACAGGAAGTCAGCTCCCTCTTGTGGCCTGGAGTGGGATCGGGTGTGAGTACTAACATGGGAGGAGAGAGATCAGCATTTGCAGGTGGAAGAGAAACAGGATCCAGCAAAGAGATGGAATGGGACGGAGGGAGTCGAGGGAGTCGTGCAGGAAGGGAAGAGAGTTCCTCAGGGGAGTCAGCAAAGGAGGAAAGATCTGGAGCGGAGAGTTTAGCTGAGGTTTCTCTGGCCAGAAGGACCTGAGTTGTAGAGCAGCCGGCGCAGAGATTAGGATGAGAATGCAAATGAATAAATCCCTGTATATAGGGAATCTCTGTCCATTTTCCAACTTCTTGGCAATCGTTCTGTAAATCAGTAAGGGTGTTAAAATCAAAATTTCCTTCCTGAGGCCACCTGGTCTGGTTATCCAGTGGGTATTGTGGCCAGGCTACGCTGCAGAAGAAAATTAGTTTCTTCTTTTTTAGGGAAGGATCAACGTTTGGGAGGTTTCGGATAAGGCACCTCAGGGGTGTTTTAGAGTCAGGCTTGGATCCCTTTGCTCCCATGGTCACCCTCAGTTCTCAGAGTGGTCCGAGATGAATATCAGCATCCCAAAACTCAAACTCTGGCCATGGACGGATAGGGAAAGTGGGTGTGCTTGGAACATCTCCACAAACACACACGCACTCGGACGGAAAAAGACTTCCCTGACATAGCAGCAGTTTCAGACAAGGAGTCTCAGTGGAGAGAACTTAAGGGAGTTTGGAAGCAGGGGGTTTACGGCACCGTGCGCCGAGGTGGAAGGTCGGAAATCCTGGGTCCTTGTCCTTTCTCAAGGGGGACAGGAAGAGAAGCAGCCCCAGCGGGCTTCTGACTTCTCCTGGGTTTTTGACACCAAAATGTAAGGTATTTTCCCCACCGAGGAAGAGAGTGTAGCCACCAAGTGTGGTTAAAGGTTTTATTTAGTACAGAGCGCTTCTCGGACAACACTCACTGGCCTAGAAGATGGAGGCCAGGAATATCGCACTGGGGGACTGCATGGAGCCAGATTTAAAGGGGTTCTACTGGTTTGTCCAGCTAATATGACATAGTGAAATCTCACTGGCTGACAAACGGTTGCTTTATTCCCCAAAGGATTTCTGTGAAGCCCCTCTTGGTACATTTAGTTGTGTGGGTGGTCCTAGTCAAAGTTCCCGGGACTGGGTTCCCCATGTGACCATCCCCCTTAGCCACCCTACAAATACACCTTCTAATATACTGTGAACTTATTTGTTTGTTTATTTTTTAAGATTTTTATTGCCTGACCTGTGGTGGCGCAGTGGATGGTCAATAGACCTGGAACACTGAGATCACTGGTTCAAAACCCCAGCTTTCCTGGTCAAGGCACATATGGGAGCTGAGGCTTCCTGCTCCTCCCCCTTCACTTTCTCTAAAATGAATAAATAAAAAGTCTAAGAAAGCTCTGGCCAGTTGGCTCAGTGATAGAATGTCAGCCCAGTGTGTAGATTTCCCAAGTTCAATTCTGGGCCAGGGCACACAGAAGAAGCAACCAACTGCTTCTCCACCCCTCCCCTTCTTGCTTCTCTCTCTCTCTCTCTTCTCCTCCCCTCCTAAGGAGAGAGCAAGCCTCCCTTCTCCCTTGGAAGGGGAGAAACCAGAAGAATACAAGTGAAAGGAGCCAGGAGGGATAACTGAGTTAGCCAGTTGCAAATTAACTACATCCCATAGTTCTCTAAATGGTTGCTTAGAGTCGCTTGCAACACAAAACAAGAAGAGCAGGATCTGTATGTAGCTATGACCAGTGACCTGTAAATCCCTTCCCCCTTACCGACCCCACTGAAACTCCCCCTCCTCTCTCCTTGAGTCCTGGGAAACCTTAAACAAAGGAATCAGGTGCCCATTGCTTAGATACTGTAAAGGTATATAACTTGTCATAAAATCTAATTTGGGGAGCTTGTGCTTTGGTGTTACTAGCCTCACGTGATCTGCTGGCTACTAATAAAGTCTCCTTCCTTTATTAATTATGTTTCTGAGTGTCTTACCCTCTGTTGGGGTCACTCCTGCCTCAGATTTCTGGTACATTGACTCAGAAGCGAGGAGGAACCACATTTGGCAGACTTTGGGTACCCCACTAGGGAGCCCCCAAACCACCCTGTAGACGCGCCTGTTTAGTATGCATTGTGGATTTCCCTGTTTGCACACCTCACAGGATGGAAGGGGAAACCCCATCTGCCAGTCCCAGCAAGGATCAGACAATGGAGGAACGGGAAAACCAGAGCACATCAGAGCCATGGTAAGGCATTCTGAGCACAGGGTAGCTACCTAGGATCCTGCCCCACTGGGCAGAAGGGAGACCTGATCACCCTCCGGAGTGATGACTGAATCACCCTCCACAGGTTAGGAGTGGTGACTGATCACTCTCTACAGGACAGGTTAGGAGTGGTGACTAGTCACCCTCCACAGGTGTGGGGAATGGGCCCCACAGGTTAGGAGTGGTGACTTGTCATCATCCACAGGATAGGAGTGCTGACTTGTCACCCTCTGCAGGTTGTGGGAGGTTGTATGAAAGAGAGTGAGCATGGAGTGAACAAGATGGACTGTGGGAGAGGGTTCCGACTCACCGCCAGGGCCAAAGTGAGTGTTGAGTCCCGAACTGCAGTTCTATAGGGTGCCTCGTACAGCTAAGAGGCAGAGTTGTGTGCTGATGGTTTTTACCAGCCTGCCATAAGCCAAGAGAGTCCTCTATCTCAACAAGGGGAGCAGCTAGTGATGGATGAAGCGAGTGGCGTTCCCTCCAAGTTTCCCTTACTCTCCCCCAATCCTTTCTTGTGGCATGCCTGGTGTTTGTCTGGGAGGCATGGGAGGTTCACAGGGAAAACCTACTCCCCTGGCCACAATGATCAAGAACTTTAAGAAAGAGTTCTCAGGGTATTATAAAGTTACTATGTCCCTAGGGAAATTGAGGACCTTGTGTGAACTAGAATGGCCCACTTTTAGGGTGGGGTAGAAGGAAGCCTGGACAGGTCTCTTGTGCAGAAGGTGTAGCTGATAGTCAATAGAGATCCAGGCCACCCTGACCAGTTTCCCTACATAGACACCTGGCTCCTGCTGGTATTGCACCCTCCCCCTTGGCTTAGAGGTCAGGTTTCCACTGTGTTGGTATCAAAGGCAGGGAAACATTCCACCAAACCGGAGAGCCATTGCTGCCACCAATGCCAGAAAATTTAACCCCTAGAAGAAGCAAAAACTTTGGCTCCCCCACCATATGTACCTGCAAAGCTTTACCCTTTCATTCCTGGCTCCCTGTCTACCCCAGAGCCTGCTACTGACTCAGGCCCATCATTGCCAGATCTATCAAGTCCCAGCATAAGCTTGCCTGAGCCAAAGGTGCCTCCCATTGCCCTTCCATAACCAGGGCCAGGCTCTCCTCGCCTAGCTGGGAGGCTGCGCTCTAAGACAGTGCCCGGAGTGCAGATGCCTCTGAGAGAAGTGAGGAACACAGTGATCAGTGAACAGGGGCGCATGGTAGAACGGCGGTGCTGGTGTACCAACCTTCCACCACCACCGACCTCCTCAGTTGGAAGCACCACACTCCCTCTTATAGAGAAAAGCCTCAGGTCTTAATAGATCTCATGCAACCCATATTCCAGACCCATAATCCTACGTGGGAGGATTGCCATTAATTGTTCCTCTCTCCGTTCAATATGGAGGAAGGATGCCGAATAACACAGACAGCAATTAACTGGCTAGAGAAGAACACCCCTGAGGACCACCCGAGTCCTCAGGAATATGTGAGGGTCCAGATGCCAGGAGAGGATCCTAAGTGGGACCTGAATGTAGAAGGTCTGAGATGGCTCAGGAGATACAGAGAGGCTCTTCTCCAAGGCCTCTGGAAGGGAAGCCAGGAGGCCACTAATATCAACAAAGTGACAGAGACTTTGAAAAGGAAGGACAAAAGTGTGGATGACTTTTATGAGAGGTTATGTGAGGCCTACAGGATCTATACTCCTTTTGATCCAGAAAGCCCAGAAACCAAAGAATGGTTAATATGGCCTTTGTCAACCAGAGTGTAGGAGATATAAAAAGGAAGCTCCAGGAATTAGAAGGCTTTGCCGGGATGAACATTTCCCAAATCCTGGAAGTAGCCAACAATGTCTATGTCAGCAGTGAGGTTGCAGGCAGGCAGGAGAGGGGCCCTGAGTGAAGAAGAAGGCTGAGCTCATAGCTGTTGCCCTTCAGCACAAGGGCAGTGGGAAGAGGGTGTGGTCTGGAAGGCACAGGGAGAAACACTCTGAGGGACAGCCATCCTAAACCCTGGGCTGAGTCACTTCCCAAATCTGAAGCAAATATTTCCCCTGGAACTAGCAATACCAGCAAAGGGAGGCAGGACACCAGCCAAACAAGCTCTCCCGTGGCACGTAGAGCACAGCTGCTTAGAAGGAGGGAGCTTTCAGAACTACAGTATGGAGGGTCTGAGCTGCAGTGCCCCACCCACACTGCTGAGGGCTTGCTGGAGGGACGGTGGCAGTGGGACGCGGAAATACGGTTCTGTCGGCAGGAGCAGAGGCCAGGGTGCCCGGCCGTGAGCTCGGTCTAGCCCAGCAGGGGCAGAGGGGACGCGTGAAAGTGGTCCCACAGCTGTGGGCCCACCTGCAGCTTCACCTGCGGGGGGGGGGGGAGAGTGGGAACCCGGGAATGGGTGGAAATCTGCTACTGGGCAGGGGCGCACGGGTGCACGGGCACGCAACATCACCTGGCCTCTGGGGTATACGACCCTGCGCAAGCTGGCCCTTACCGTGGGGGCGGGGAGAAAGCCCAGGACAAGCGGATGCTCGCAGCTGAGCGCAGCCAGCAGCCCTGAGGTTTGTGATCCTGCACAAGCCGGCCAGGCTCTGAGTGGAAGCTGGGCGGAAGCCCAGGGACAGGCAGGGACCGCAGCTGAGCAAAGGTGCTCACCCTGCCCTTGGTGCTGAGGCTTGTGGCTCGAGCCCAGTGTGCAACCCCACCCGTGGGGATGGGGAGAAGTCTGAGACAGGCTGAGGCTTGTAGTGCCGGCATGAGAACACAGCCCCTCCTGAGAAGGAGAGGCGGAAACTGCAGCAAAAGCCGCAGCGGCCGATGCCATAACGCCCATACCCAACCGCCCTAGGCAGCGGCAGAGGGGATGGTGGGCCTGCAGACAGACCACACCTAGGGAACATTGAGGCAACACCCATTGGACTCCAGTGGTCACACCCTTCTTATACACAGACAAAATAGGCAGGCAGAGAAATGCGACCCAAATGAATCAAGAGAAATCCCCAGAGAAGGAACTGAATGAACCAGATATAACCAAACTACCAGATGCAGAGTTTAAAATAATGATAGTTAGGATGTTCAAAGAGCTTAGAGAAACAATGGATAGTCATTATGAACACCTAAATAAAGAGATAACAAGTATAAAAAAGGAAATTGAAATAATAAAAAAGAATCAGACAGAAATGACAAATACAATATCAGAATTGAAGAACACAATGGAAGGAATTAAAAGCAGGATGGATGAAGCTGAGGATAGAATCAGTGAGTTAGAGAACAAAATAAATGAAGGCACAGAAGCAGAGCAGAAAAAAGAGACTCAAAAAGACTAAGGAAACTCTAAGGGAGCTCTGTGACAACATGAAGAGAAATAACATCCGCATCATAGGGGTTCCTGAAGATGAAGAGAAAGAACAAGAGATAAAAACTTTGTTCAACCAAATCATAGCTGAAAACTTCCCTACATTAAGGCAGGAGAATGACTCACATGTTCAAGAAGCACAGAGAACTCCATTAAAGAGAAACCCAAAGAAATCTACACCAAGACACATCATAATTAAAATACCAAAGCTAAGTAATAAAGAGAAAATATTAAAAGCTGCTAGAGAAAAAAAGGCTATCACCTACAAAGGAGCCCCCATAAGGATGACATCAGACTTCTCAACAGAAACACTTGAGGCCAGAAGGGAATGGCAAGACATATTCAAAGAAATGCAGAACAAGAACCTACAACCAAGACTACTTTATCCAGCAAGGTTAACGTTTAAAATTGAAGGAGAAATAAAAAGCTTCCCAGACAAAAACAAACTCAAGAAATTCAATAAATCAAGCCAATCCTGCAAGAGATGCTAAGGGGCCTGTTATAAACAGATCAAAGGGGGAAAAGAATATAGCAAAAGAGGAATACAACTTTAAAGAATAAAATGGCAATAAACAACTACATGTCAATAATAACCTTAAAAGCAAATGGATTAAATGATCCAATCAAAAGACATAGGGTAGCTGCATGGATAAGAAAACAGGACCCATACATATGCTGTCTACAAGAGACACACCTTAAAACAAAAGATGCACACAGACTAAAGGTAAAAGCATGGAGAAAAATATTTCATGCAAATGGAAATGAAAAAAATAACGGGGTAACAATACCTATATCTGACAAAATGGACTTTAAAACAAAGGCTGTAGTAAGAGATAAAGAAGGACACTATATAATGATAAAGGGAGCAATTCAACAGGAAGATATAACCATTATAAATATCTATGTGCCGAACATAGAAGCTCCAAAATACATAAAGCAGACTTTGATGGATATAAAGGGCGAGATCAACAGCAATACTATAATAATAGGGGATTTCAATACCCCACTAACTTCACTAGATAAATCCTCAAGAAAGAAAATTAACAAAGAAACAGCAGACTTAAAGGATACACTAGATCAACTCGATTTAATAGATATCTTCAGAACCTTTCACCCTAAAGCAGCAGCATATACATTCTTTTCAAGTGCTCATGGTACATTCTCTAGGATAGACTACATGTTAGGACAAAAAAGTGGTCTCAACAAACTTAAGAAGATTGAAATCATATCAAGCATTTTCTCTGATCACAAAGGCATGAAACTAGAAATTAACCACAAAAGAAAAACTGAAAAATACTCAAACACTTGGAAACTAAATAGCATGTTATTAAATAATGAATGGATTAACAATGAGATCAAAGAAGAAATAAAAAAGTTCCTAGAAACGAATGATAATGAGTATACATCAACTCAAAATTTATGGGACACAGCAAAAGAAGTACTGAGACAGAAGTTCATTGCACTACAGGCATACCATTAGAAGCTAGAAAAAGCTCAAATAAGCAACTTGACCCTACATCTAAAAGAATTAGAAAAACAACAGCAAGTAAAGACCAGAGGTAGTAAAAGGAAGGAAATAATAAAGATCAGACCGTAAATAAATGACATAGAGACTAAATGACATAGAGACTAAAGAAACAATACAGAGAATCAGTGAAACCAGGAGCTGCTTCTTTGAAAAGGTAAACAAGATTGATGAACCTTTAGATTCACCAAGAAAAAAAGAGAGAGGACTCAAATAAAAAAATTAGAAATGAGGGTGGATAAATTACAACTGACACAACAGAAATACAAAATATTGTAAGAAAATACTATGAAGAATTGTATGCCAAAAAACTAGACAACCTATATGAAATGGACAAATTCCTTGAAACATACAATCTTCCAAAAATCAATCTGGAAGAATCAGAGACCCTAAACAGACCGATTACAACAAATGAGATAGAAACAGTTATCAAAAAACTCCTAACAAAGAAAAGTCCTGGGCCTGATGGCTTCACAAGTGAATTCTACCAAAAATTCAAAGAAAAACTAACTTCTATCCTTCGCAAGCTATTTCAAAAAATTCAAGAGGAAGGAAGACTTCCTAGCTCCTTCTATGAGGCAAACATAATTCTGATTCTGAAACCAGGCAAAGACAACACAAAGAAAGAAAATTATAAACCAATATCCCTGATGAATTTAGATGCTAAAATCCTCAACAAAATATTAGCCAACCGGATCCAGCAATATATGAAAAAAATCATACACCATGATCAAGTGGGATTTATTCTGGAGAGGCAAGGCTGGTTCAATATTCGCAAATCAATCAATGTGATTCATCACATAAACAAAAGGAAGGACAAAAACCACATGACAATTTCAATAGATGCAGAAAAAGCATTTGATAAAATCCAGCATCCATTCATGATCAAAACTCTCAGCAAAGTGGGAATACAGGGAACATACCTTAACATGATAAAGGCCATCTACGACAAACCCACAGCCAACATCATACTCAATGGGCAAAAATTAAAAGCAATCCCTTTAAGATCAGGAACCAGGCAGGGATGCCCCCTTTCACCACTCTTATTCAACATAGTTCTGGAAGTCCTAGCTACAGCAATCAGACAAGAAGAAGAAATAAAAGGCATCCAAATTGGAAAAGAAGAAGTAAAGCTATCATTATTTGCAGATGATTTGATATTGTATATAGAAAACCCTAAAGTCTCAGTCAAAAAATTACTGGACCTGATAAATTTATCCAGCAAGGTGGCAGGATATAAAATTAATACTCAGAAATCAGAGGCATTTTTATACACCAACAATGAACTGTCAGAAAGAGAAACTAAGGAAACAATCCCCTTCACTATTGCAACCTAAAAAATAAAGTACCTAGGAGTAAATTTAACCAAGGATTTAAAGACTTGTACTCAGAAAATTTTAAAATATTGATAAAAGAAATCAAGGAAGATACAAACAAGTGGGAGCATATACCATGTTCATGGTTAGGAAGAATAAACATCATTAAAATATCTATATTACCCAAAGCAATTTATAAATTCAATGCAATACCAATTAAAATACCAATGACATACTTCAAAGATGTAGAACACATATTCCAAAAATTTATATGGAACCAAAAAAGAACATGAATAGCCTCAGCAATATTGAAAAAGAAGAATAAAGCAGGAGGTATCACTCTTCCGGATATCAAGGTTTACTACAAGGCCATTGTACTCAAGACAGCCTGGTACTGGCATAAGAACAGGCACATAGATCAATGGAACAAAACAGAGAACCCAGAAATAAACCTGCCGCTTTATGGACAACTGATATTTGAAAAAGGAGGAAAGAGCATACAATGGAGTAAAGACAACCTCTTTAACAAATGGTGTTGGGAAAATTGGACATCTACCTGCAAAAAAATGAAACTAGACCATCTACTGACGCCATTCACAAAAACAAAGTCAAAATGGATAAAAGACTTAAATGTAAGCCATGAAACCATAAGCATCTTAGAAGAAAACATAGGCAGTAAGCTCTCTTGCAGCAATATATTTGCTGATTTATCTCCACGGGCAAGTGAAATAAAAGACAGGATAAACAAATAGGACTATATCAAACTAAAAAACTTTTGCACAGCTAAAGACAATAAGAACAGACTAAAAAGACAAACTAGCCTGACCTGTGGTGGTGCAGTGGATAAAGCATTGACCTGGGAACACTGTGGTTGCCAGTTCAAAACCCTGCACTGGTCTGGTCAAGGCACATATGGGAGTTGATGCTTCCAGCTCCTCCCCTCTTTCTCTCTTTCTCTCTCTCTCTCTCTCTCTCTCTCTGTGTCTCCTCTCTAATATGAATAAAATAAAAAGAATTTAAAAAAAAAAAAAAAAGACAAACTACACAATGGGAGAACATATTTGAAAATATGTCTGATAAGGGGTTAATAACCAAAATTTATAAAGAACTTGTAAAACTTAACACCAGGAAGACAATCCAATCAAAAAATGGGCAAAAGAAATGAATAGACACTTCTCCAAAGGGGACATACAGATGGCCAATAGGCATATGAAAAAATGCTCAACATCACTAATCACTAGAGAAATGCAAATTAAAACCACAATGAGGTATCACCTCACACCAGTCAGAATGGCACTCATCAGCAAAACAACACAGAATAAGTGCTGGCGAGGATGCGGAGAAAAGGGAACCCTTCTGCAATGCTGGTGGGAATGCAGACTGGTGCAGCCACTGTGGAAAACAGTTTGGAGATTCCTCAAAAAATTAAAAATCGAACTGCCTTTTGACCCGGCTACCCCACTTTTAGGAATATACCCTAAGAACACCATAACACTGTTCGAAAAGAAGAAATGCACCCCCATGTTTGTGTCAGCATTGTTCACAATAGCGAAGATCTGGAAACAGCCCAAGTGTCCGTCAGAAGACGAGTGGATTAAAAAGCTTTGGTACATATATACTATGGAATACTACTCGGCCATAAGAAATGATGACATCGGATCATTTACAACAAAATGGTTGTACCTTGATAACATTATACGGAGTGAAATAAGTAAATCAAAAAAAAAACTGAGAACAGCATGAATTCATACATAGGTGGGACATAAAAGTGAGACTATGAGACATGGACAAGAGTGTGGTGGTTACGGGGTGGGGGGAGGGAGTAGAGGGTGGGAAAGGGAGAAGGGTAGGGGCACAGGGAAAACCAGATAGAAGGTGACAGAGGACAATTTGACTTTGGGTGATGGGTATGCAACACAATTGAATGATAAGATAATCTGGAGATGTATTCATTGTACATATGTACCCTGATTTATTGGTGTCACCACATTAAAGTTAATAAAAAAACAAAACAAACAAACAAACAAACAAAAAACCCCCAAAAAACCCACAATGAGATATCACCTCACACCAGTCAGAATGGTGGTCATCAACAAAATAACACAGATTAAGTGCTGGCGAGGATGTGGAGGTAAGGGAACCCTCCTGCATTGCTGGTGGGAATGCAGACTGGTGCAGCCACTGTGGAAAACAGTATGGAGATTTCTCAAAAAATTAAAAATGGAAAAAAAAAATTAAAAATGGAACTGCCTTTTGACCCAGCTATCCCAGTTTTAGGAATATACCCTAAGAACACCATAGCATTGTTCGAAAAGAAGAAATGTGCCCCAATGTTTGTGGGAGCATTGTTCACAATAGCGAAGATCTGGAAACAGCCCAAGTGTCCTTCAGTGGATGAGTGAATTAAAAAGCTTTGGTACATATATACTATGGAATACTACTCAGCCATAAGAAATGATGACATCGGATCATTTACAACAACATGGATGGACCTTTATAACATTATACTGAGTGAAATAAGTAAGTCAGGAAAAACTAAGAATATATGATTCCATACATAGATGGGACATAAAAATGAGACTCAGAGACATGGATAAGAGTGTGCTGGCTATAGAAAGGGGGGGGAGGAGAGGGACGGGGTAGGGGAGGGGTACAAATAAAACCAGATAGAAGGTGACGGAAGACAATTTGAATTTGGGTGATAGGTATGCATTATAATCAAATGTCAAAATAACCTGCAGATGTTTTCTCTGAACATATGTACCCTGATTTATCAATGTCACCCATTAAAATTAATAAAAAAGAACGCAAGAACAAAAAAACATCATGACAGTCAGTGAAGAATAAAACCATGGTATGGTCATTCAAAAAATGTGGTATTAACAATGCCTTAGATGGCACTGAAGGTGGTATCATATATGAAATAGCAAAGAAAGTAATACCAGTGATGGTGAGCTTCTTAAATGCTGACACTAGTGATGATGAGTTCCTGGGGTTCAGGAACAACCGGAAGAGTATTTGAACATTAAAGTCTCTTCTCACTTGTTAATAACAGTGCTAATGGTTGTTAATACTGCTGTTGAGTTTACATTGTTGAAATATTATTGTGGTATATTCTATTAAATATTTTAACATACCATTTGGTTCAGAATATTTTTTTCTTATTTTCCTCCTTAAAACCCTAGGTGTGTCTTATGGTCAGGTATGTCTTATGGAGTGAAAAGTACGGTATATACTAAGATTGTGAAGACTGCAGCATAAAAGGAATTGCTAGAGTCTCAAAGGGGGGAATGAGGAAGGAGCAAGCCTCCTTTCTCCCTTGAGAGAGGATAAACCAGAATACAAGGGAAAGGAGCCAGCAGGGATAACTGAGTCAGCCAGTTGTAAATTAACTACATCCCATAGTTCTCTAAATGGTTGCTTAGAGTCGCTTGCAACACAAAGCAAGAAGAGCAGGATCTGTATGTAGCTATGACCAGTGTCCTGTAAACCCCTTCCCCCTTACCAACCCCACTGAAACTCCCCCTCCTCTCTCCTTGAGTCCTGGGAAACCTTAAACAAAGGAATCACATGCCCATTGCTTGGATACTGTAAAGGTATATAACCTGTCATAAAATCTAATTTGGGGAGCTTGTGCTTTGGTGTTACTAGCCTCATGTGATCTGCTGGCTACTAATAAATTCTCCTTCCTTTATTAATTAAGTTGTCTGAGTGTCTTATCATCCACTGGGGTTGCTCTTGCAACACTCCTGCAGCCAGGGCTCCATTGGAGTGAGCTGGCCTTGGGTGCTGAGGATGGCTCCATGGCCTCCACCTAAGGCGCTAAAAAAATGGCTCTGGTTGCAATGGAGCAAGGGCCCCAGATGGGCAGAGCATCGCCCCCTAGTGGGCTCTCCAGGTGAATCCTGGTCCGGGCACATGCAGGAGTCTGTCTCTGCCTCCCCTAAAAGAAAAAAACATATTTTTATTTATTGATTTTTACTGCGAGGGTGGGGCAGCGAGAGTATCAGGTCATAGTTGCTTCATTTCAGTTGTCCATTGTATGTGCCTTGATGAGGCAAGCCCAGGGTTTTTGTTGTTGTTGTTCATTTTTTTGGTTTACAGGGACAGAGAGAGAGAGAGTCAGAGTCAGAGAGAGGGATAGATAGGGATAGACAGACAGGAACGGATAGAGGTGAGAATTATCAATAATTAGTTTTTCTTTGCCGTTGCGACACCTTAGTTGTTCATTGATTGCTTTCTCATATGTGCCTTGACCGTGGGCCTTCAGCAGACCAAGCAACTCCTTTCTGGAGCCAGTGACCTTGGGTCCAAGCTGATGAGCTTTTGCTCAAGCCAGATGGGCCCATGCTCAAGCTGGCAACCTTGGGGTCTCGAATCTGGGTCTTCCGCATCCCACTCCGACACTCTATCCACTGCACCACCGCCTGGTCAGGCAGGGCAGAGGTCTTAAGCACAGGCTAGCAACACGCCATCACACTGGGTCTTCTGCATCCCAATCCAATGCTCTATCCACTGCGCCACCGCCTGGTCAAGGTTTTGAACTAGTGACCTCAGCATTCCAGGTGGACACTTTATCCACTGAGCTGTTTATTTTTTATCTCTCTTTCTCTCTGCTAGATTGTACCCTCCAGAGTAGGAATTTTTGTCTTTTTTTTTTCCATTAAAGTATCCCAAACACCTGGCAAACAGTAGATGTAAGGCCAGTGGCCGTGGCCATGCAGATTTGCATTGGATTTGGGCAGACGGTAAAAGAACTATGGAGCCAGAAAATGGTGGGCCATTCTGTTTATTAAAGTCTCCTAACAGTGGACCAGCAGATGCTTCCCTTTCTCTCAGGGTTCCCAAGCCTGGACTCACCTCTCTGGACTCCCAGGCCCCCACAAGCAAAACAGACTACAGAAATACTCCTTCATAGGGAAACAATAGCAAACAATCGCCCCTCCCCATGGAGGCAGGCAATTCATTGCCCTGAGGGCAAGCATCAACAGCCTTTCAAAGACCACACACAGGTGGAGCTGCACTGACCAATGCAAAATACAAGCAAGCAAACCTAAATACACTTTGCAAACTTGTTTGCCCAACAGTGTTCAGTAGGGGTAAATGTAGCAAGGAAGAGGAAGGAAAATAAAGGATGACCCCTGGGATTGACTGGCTGGGAACCTCATGGTTATGTTTATTCACAGAGGGCATAGGCACAGACTAGGAAGTGCAGTTTGGGGACAATTGAGAATATAAAGAATCCCTCCCCAGTCAAATGGCTCCCTGCTTGTCCCAGTAGATCCCAAGCTCTTTGTCTATCAGGTGTCCCTGATTCGACTTCCCCATGCAGTGGGACACTTCTGCTTATCAGCAGGGCTGGCAGACTCTGTGAGTCTATTCTTGAGGCAGCTATGACGATGCTACTAATCAGTGCTGACACCAACTGTACCGGAGGAAAAGCACAAGACCAACACACAAGTTAGTTGCAATAATTACACAGGCAATTTACTCACAAATCTTTTGGCGTGCCTGGGTACAGCTCAAGGGGGCTCCGTCAGCGTGCTCCTCTCAGCTATCTTTGGTCAGAGCTCAGAGCAGCGTGGAGACAGTCCACATCAACGTTGGAGTCTGGGCAACTACCTCAGCAGGGAGCCCCCAGCTTTAGTACCTTTTCTGGCCAGTGCCTTCTAACAGGTGTCAATCTACAGGATTATCACCTCAAAACACCTTTTTGGGAGTTCCTCACAGGGAACCCCTTTTATGTTAATCTACTAAAATGTTACATCAAACCACTTTTTAAGATTGTAAGGTATTTCCCCACCTAGGAAGAAAGAAGGGCATATTTATCAAGTGTGGATAAGCAAAAGCTTTATTTAGTAGAGTGCTTCCCAGACGAGGTTCTCTGGTCTGGGAGATAGGGGCCAGAGAAGTTGCACAAATTCTTCTGCTGGAGGGTAATTTATAGGGTCTGCAGGGTGAAGGCGAGTTGATATAATGTGGCAAAATCTCACTGGCTGATGGACATCCGCTCTTTTTCAAAGGGCTCCGGG
Source organism: Rhynchonycteris naso (assembly GCA_037038555.1). NCBI lineage: Eukaryota > Metazoa > Chordata > Mammalia > Chiroptera > Emballonuridae > Rhynchonycteris > Rhynchonycteris naso. The sequence continues at coordinate 117,077,347 of CM072998.1, read as the reverse complement.
GCTCTTTCTTTTGGTGGGCATGGGTGTGGGTGGTTCCAGTCAAAGTTCCCAGGCCTGGTTCCCCACGTGACCCTCCTTCATAACCAAACGACCTCACAAAGATGATCCTAGGGAAGCTTCTTATTCATGTTAACTTACAAAGTATGACATCAAGCCACTTCTTATCTATGTATAACTTCACACACACACTAACTGGGCCCCGCTTGAAAGTCAGAGTCTGTTTATCACATCTGCACACACTATATTAATTCCTATCCAGATGACATAACTTTATTTAATTTCCTTAATTAAATTTAATATTATATCTTAATTACTTTTATATATCTTTGTAAGGTGGTGGGCAATGGGGGAAGGTCACATGAGGAACCAGACGGGAACTTTGGCTAGAACCACCCACACCCATGCGCGCCAAAAGAAACTTCCCAGGAGTCCTTGGGAAAAGAGCGACTGTCTGTCAGCCAGTGAGATTTCACAACGTCATATTAGCTTGACCACTCTAGACGGGACCCTTTAAATACCACCCACATGGATCATACCATGCGACTTCCATGGCCTCTGTCCCCGGGGACAGGAAACATTGTCTGGGCAGCGTGGTACTAAATAAAGCCTTTATTATTCCACACTTTGTGACTACGGCCCCTTCCTTCTTCCTTAGCGGGGAAAAATACCTTACATTTTGGTGCCAAAAACCCAGGAGGTGTTAGAAGTCCGCAAGGACCGCTCCTCTCCCCTTCCCCTCTGAGAAAGAACCAGGACCTCCGACCTTCCACCCATTTCAGCACATTGTGTGGTAAGTCCCCTGCCTCCAGCCTCCCCTCAGTTCTTTCTGCCGAGACTCCCTGTCTGAAACCGCAGCTGCGTCAGGGACTTCTTTGCCATTCCAAGTGCGTGTGTGCCTGAGCACATCCACTTTACCTATCCATCCAGTGGCCAGAGCTTGAGTTGTGTGATGCCAATTCTCATTTCTGACCACTCCGAGGACTGAGGGCGGCCTTGGGGGCACAGGAATCTAAACCTAATCCAAAAACACTCCTGGAGTTGCCTTATCCGAAATCTCTCCCTCCCTAATGAAGAAGAAACTGTTCTTCTCCGCTGTGGCCAGGCCACAGAACCCACTGGATAATTGGACCAGGTAGCCTCCTGAAGGGACTTTCAGTTTTAACACCAATTTAACTTCTGCCAAAAGAAGTGGGAACTGGCTGGAGATCCCTTACATTCAGGGCTTCTAATTATTCACGCTCCTGTCCTAATCTCTATGCCACCTGTTCTACGGCGCATGCCCTTTCTGGCCAGAGAAACCTCACCTAAAACCTCTACTCCTGATCTTTCCTCCTTTGCCTGACCCCCAACTCTCTCCCCTTCCTGACTGACCCCCGGGGGTGCCCTTCTCTTGGGACTCCTCTCTGGTCCCTCTGTGGACCTCTTCCACTCGGGTCTCTTCCCTCCAAGAGCCAACTCCCCTCCCTTCACAGGATCCTGTTTCTCATTTACCTGCAAATACCAATTCCTTTTTCTCCTCCCCTGCCCACCAGGTGCCCCTCCCTTCTTCACTGTATTCTTAAGCCCCTCCTCCACGAGGCCATTCTCAGCCTGCCATTGGCCCTTACACCGGTTTGCAGGACCCTTAGGTCCAACTTCAATTTTCTTGAAGAAAGTTCTGGCCCTGTCCTGCCTCTGGCTCCAGCATTTCCGGCTGGATCTGGGTGCCTGGCTCCCCAGAAATGAAAGGGGGCTCCTCTCATTCTCACCCCCAAACCCCTATCCGAGACCTGTGAACATGGCATTTAAAGTTTTTAATAATCGTGGCTAGTAGAAAAATGTCAAGGCTGTTCGCCAGATGCGCATGCAGCAGAAGGTAACATTCCAAACCCAGGCTTTTGTGACAACCCTGAGGCTGGCAGAGCAACAGGGGCAAGTCACAGGAAGTGCCTGACTCAAGTCCAAGCCACAAAGAGAAATCCCACCAGGAGCTTGCTTTAAATGTGGCAAGCAGAGTCACTGGTTCCAGCAGGGTCCCTGCCCACAGCTGCCTTCTGAGCCCTGCCCTGACTGCAAGCAGCCCCATCACTGACAGAGCGATTGGCCCTTTGCGTAGCAGGCACATCCTCAGCATCTCTACGTGAAGGACAAGCGGCCTGAATGGGAGGCCAATCCAGCCAGGTGGGCCCACCACTAGAACTCCTAGGACTCATGGATGACTGGGACTTGGAGACCCAGATACCCACGCCAAACCCAGGGTAATGCTGCAATAGCAGGTAAGTCCATCTCATTTCCTATGGACATGGGAGCTACCTTCTCTGTTTTGCCATCACACTCTAGACCTCTAGTTCCCTCACAGGTCTCGGTTATGGGAGTGGATGGGACCCCTTCCTTTCCCCTTCGTACACCACTCCTGAATGCAGTTTTGCCTCAAGCTTGCCCCCATGCAGGACCGCTGGCAGTCAGAACCACTGGGCCCTACCCATCTCCAGCTCACCAAAAGGCTGGATCCTGCAAATCGTCCTATTGCTCTTTTTAAAAAAAATTTACAGAAACGCATCCGCGAAGTTTCTCAACTCATGGCCAAATAGATGTTCCTCCTAACACCCCTCAAAGCCACCACCTGCTGATCTCCCCTCCCCACGACGCCCCTAACCAGCAGGAAGTAGCCAGATGAATAAGCGGAGCCCCTATTTAACACAAAAGGTCGGAATGTAAGGTGGTCAGCAATGAGGGAAGGTCACGTGAGGAACCAGACCCAGGAACTTTGGCTAGAACCACCCATAACCATGAGCACCAAAAGAAACTTCCCAGGAGTCCTTGGGAAAAGAGCGACTGTCTGCCAGCCAGTGAGATTTCATCAGGTCACATCAACTCGACCACCCTGGATGAGACCCTTTAAATACCCCCCCATGCAGATCATCCCCTGCGACTTCCCTGGCCTCCCTGGGGACAGGGAACTTCCGGCAGCATGGTACTAAATAAAGCCTTTACTATTCCACACTTTGTGGCTATGGCCCCTTCCTTCTTCCTCGGTGGGGAAAAATACCTTACAATCTTCCCTACTTTTTATATTTCTATATATTTAATTACTGTAACATTATTAACATTTTATTACTACAACAGTGCGCTTCACTTTCTTTTTGGGCCTATTCAACAAGCTATTGATTGTGTGTCTCTGGAACTCATAACACTGTCCTAGGCACTGAAGCTCCAAACACTAATAAACAATCTTGCCCCTAAGAGGCCTACATCCTAGTTGGGAAGACGTTTACAAAAGTAAATAAAAATACAACCAACTACAAATGGTGCGTTCTAGAGGGCGCAGTGGGGATAGGACCGGGAAGGGTTTACCCTGATGGAGGTAATCTAGAAAAACTTGGTAGAGCAAATGCTTTGTGAGTAGGTTTTTGAGGAACAGAGCATGTGGAAAGCGAGGAAGACATGATTAAAAGCAAAGCCAAACCTGTCAGGAGCGTCTTTCACACATTCAGAAAACCTTGCCTTACATTGCAGATACATACAGATTCTGGGGAATAACAATTAGGTTTAGCAGGACCCCAACTTTGGGGAATTTCATTATTTCAGGTAACTAGTGCGAGATAACCCACCTGGCGCTTTTAAACTCACTCCCAGCGGAACGCATGCGCCTCGCAGGATAGCGCTGTGTTATCATAGAGGCCCAGAGCTAGGTCATCGGCTTCCTCGAAGGCAGACATTTTGGCTCCTGGCAGAAAAGTTCGAAAGGGCTGAGACGACTACCAAGTCAGGATGTACAGCCCAAGACCGTGAGAGCAAAAGAACTCCTGTGGGACGACAAAATCAAGCGGCGGAGCCAATTCTTGATGTTTCCCCAAGAAGAACAGAGTTTTTGATTGTCCACCGCCTTGCCCTCATCTGAGATGGCGGCTGTGCAGCAGCCGCTCTAGCTGGCGCCTCTCGGATTTCCCGGATCCCCAGAGGGGGCGGTGGCCTCAACACTGGCTTTCAGGAGGGTGCGGCGCTGGTCGCGACGAAGGCTCGCTTTGCTGGAGCTCGCTGTGGCTTTTGGTACGAGGAAGGTGAGGTTCTCGGACCACTTCTCTCCTGTGCCGGATGCCCGGAGCCTCGCGGCTGCCTCAGTCAAAACCACTCCCGGCTGCAGCCCCTCGCGGTCCGGCTGTAACCGCGCCTCGGGCCGGACGATGCCCAAGAAGCTGTTGCTGCTGCCTCCGCTCTTTGTGTCCTCGGCTTTCCGCGTCCCACGAGTCACCCCCGCCGCACGCCAGGCCATGAACGCCGCCCGCACCGGCTACCGAGTTTTCTCGGCCAACTCCACGGCCGCCTGCACGGAGCTAGCCAAGCGCATCACCGAGTAAGGGTGGGGGCGGGGGCTGGTGATGACTCTGGGTACCCATGCGCGGAGGCTGTCCTTGCTACTCTTCCTCAGTATGCTCTCCACCTGGCGGAGGGATGATTTGTCCCCTGCGCCCGTGAGCGGGAGTTGCAGAATCCTGCCGTCTGGGGGCTGGACAAACCCGTGGAGGTGACCGAAGGCGTCCTGCCCTCCCCCCGAATTCTGCAGACTCTTCATGGTTTAACACTCCCCTTTACCCTCACCCTAGTTGGTTGGACCGCTCACCCTCCTTTCGTCACCTCTCCTCATCTCATTCCCGCTGCCCTAGGTGGTGGGAAGGATTCCGGAACCTCCGGAGGGAGCGCCTTGCAAGGAGGAGCTCTGAGTTGGTTCCCTTTCCTACAGTTGGAGTTGACCTAGAAATCTGGTCATCGCCGTTGCCAGGCCTCCTCAACGAGACAGGGGCCAGGATGTACTTATAACACGTGGGACCTGCCGGGGCAGGTGCAGGAGCGGGGTGGCTGGTGGACGTTTCCCTGGGCACAGGTGCAGCAGGAGAGCTAAGGTGGAGGGGAGGGCGGAGAGAACAAGGCGACTCAGCCAGCAGATTTGTCTGAGCTGGTGATGGAAATGATGCGGCTCACCGTATTTTGCAAGTCAACTTTAGGTTGGATCAGTCATTTGAAGTAAAGGCCTTAGCCTTTCCGTGTCTTTTTTTTTTTTTTTTCTTTGAGAGAGGATGGGGTAGAACTGAGAAGCATCAACTTGTAGTTGTGTCACTTTAGTTGTTTATTAATTGCTTTCTCATATGTGCCTTGGTGTGTGTGTGTGTGTGTGCGTGCGTGCGTGCGTGCGTGCGCGTGCGCGCGCGCTCGCCCTCCCTCCAGCTGAGCCAATTACCTGGCTCAAGTCAATGACCTTGGGCTTCAAGCCAGTGATCTTTGGGCTCAAGCCAGCCACCATGGATGGGGTCATGTCTATGATCCTGTGCTCAAGCTGGTGACCTGGAGCTCAAACTGCTGTGCCTGCTCTCAAGCCTGCGACCTTGGGATTTGGAACCTGGGTCTTCAGCGTCCTAGGTTGATGCTCTGTCCAATGTGCTACTACTGGTCAGGCTTAAAATTCTTGAAAATGTAGCAGGGGAAACTTTAGTCCTATTTTCTCAGCAATGCTTATTTTCTTTTGAGTTAGAATTTTAAGTGAGAAGGAGTGTAAAAAACAATCTACTACCTGGTTTCTGTTTCTAATCCTTGATTATTTATCTTTGTTTTTTGAGGCCAGCTAAAATACTAACTTGAAATACATATAAAGCTCATGCTTGTTTTTTTGGGCCAGGTATACCACATTGACCTTGCTGAGAGATAGCAGGAAGGGGGAGGGCACATTTAAAATGGCATTGGTTTTGCTTTTTGTTTTGACACTAGGTTCTTCCCTGTCCTGGTCCAGAAAGGTTTTAAGTTACTGGGACTAATAAGTATTTGTAATTAATTCTCTTATTTGTTTCATATTTTGAATATCTCAGTAAGATTTTATTTGAAAAAAAGGGTTTTATCACTAAGCAAAATTTGAGGATCATTAAGTTCAGGGGTCCCCAAACTTTTTACACAGGGGGCCAGTTCACTGTCCCTCAGACCGTTGGAGGGCCGCCACATACAGTACTCCATACACTGACCACCAGTGAAAGAGGTGCCCCTTCCGGAAGTGCAGCGGGGGCCGGATAAATGGCCTCAGGTGGCCGCAATTTGGCCCGCCCGCCGTAGTTTGGAGACCTCTGAGTTAGATTGACCCCTAAGGTTATGATATATATTTTTAAATGTTTATTTTATTGATTGTGGAGAGAGAGACAGTCTGTTCCTGCATGTGCCATGACTGGGGATGGAACCGGGAACCTCTGCACTTTGGGGAAATGCTTTAACCAACTGAGCTGTCCAGGGCTAGGATTATGACAATTTATTTGCATGATTCCTTTCAGATCTAAATGTCAAGCAGGGATTTTCAAGCTTTTTTATTTATTTATTTATTTTTTACAGAGACAGAGAGAGAGAGTCAGAGAGAGGGATAGATAGGGATAGACAGACAGAAACAGAGAGAGATGAGAAGCATCAATCATTAGTTTTTCGTTGCCATTGCGACACCATAGTTGTTCATTGATTGCTTTCTCACATGTGGCTTGACCGCGGGCCTTCAGCAGACCGAGTAACCCTTTGCTGGAGCCAGTGACCTTGGGTCCAACCTGACGAGCTTTAGCTCAAGCCAGATGGGCCCGTGCTCAAGCTGGCAACCTCGGGGTCTTGAACCTGGGTCTTCCGAATCCCAGTCCGATGCTCTATGCACTGCGCCACCGCCTGGTCAGGTTCAAGTTTTTTTGATGATGCACTTTAATTAATAAAAAGGTAAGATGCATTACATTCCCAGGATATATGTAAATTATGTATGTGTTATAATGACCCCCCATCTTTCATCCACCTTCCACACTTTTTTGTGTGTGTGACAGAGACAGAAAGACAAAGAGAGGGACAGATAGGAACAAACAGACTGGAAGGGAGAGAGATGAGAAGCATCTCTCTTCATTGTGACCCCTATTTGTTCATTGATTGCTTTCTCACATGTGTTTTTACTGGGGGGTGGGGGGGCATAGCAGAATGAGTGTCCCTTTGCTCAAGCCAGCAGCCTTGGGCTCAAGCCAGTGACCTTTGGGCTCAAGCCAGTGACCATGGGGTCATGTCTATGATCCCACGCTCAAGCCGGTGACCCCATGCTCAAGCCGGTGACCCCATACTCAAGCCAACAACCCGTGCTCAAGCTGGTGAGCCCATACATAAGCCGGTGAACTTGGGGTTTCGAACCTGGGTCCTCTGTGTCTCAGTTCACCACTCTACTGTGCCACCGCCTGGTCAGGCCACACTTTATTAATATTGTTTCATATACTCTATTCCTCACGTTTTTTGGCTAGAGTATTTAATGGTAAATAATACGTCCCAAATTTACCATTCTGAAGTGTACAATTCAGAGGCAATAGGTACATTCACAGTGTTGTGCAACCATTACCACCATCCATCTCTACTGTCTCCAAAACTCATCTTTCCAAACTGAAACTGTGTCCTCATTAAATACTTAACTTCCCATTTCCCCCTCTGCCAGCCCCTGGTAACCTCCATTTACTTTCTGTGTCTTTGAATTTGCCTACTCTAAGACTAAGTATTGCCTATAAACAGAATCCTGCAGTATTTGTCTCTTTGTGTCTGATTTGTTTTACTTAGAATAGTTTCTTCAAGGTTCATTCATGTTGGTGCATGTAACAATATTTCATACCTTTTTAATGCTAAGTAATAACCCATTGTATACTTGGCTAGAGTATTTTTTGTTTGTTTGTTTTTGTGTTTTTCCAAAGTTAGAAGCCAGAAGTTAGACAGACTCCTGCCTGTGCCTGACCGGGATCCACCAGGCATGCCCACCAGGGGGCGATTCTCCACTGCAACCTGAGCCATTCTAGCACCTGAGATGGAGGCCATGGAGCCATCCTCAGCACCTGGGTCAACTTTGTTCCAATGGAGCCTTGGCTGTGGGAGGGGAAGAGAGAGATAGAGAGAAAGGAGAGGGGGAAGGGGGAAGAAGCAGATGGGCGCTTCTCCTGTGAGCCCTGGCCAGGAATCAAACCCTGGACTTCCATATGCCAGGCCGACGCTTTACCACTGAGGTAACCGGCCAGGGCAGGAAGAATACTCTTAATTGCCTTTTATTTTCCCCCTATAGGCGTCTTGGTGCTGAATTGGGGAAGTCTGTGGTATATCAAGAGACCAATGGAGGTAAAGTTAAAATTATTTCTCTAAACTATTTTTTTTTCCAGGGACAGAGAGTCAGAGAGAGGGATAGATAGGGACAGACAGACAGGAATGGAGAGAGGTGAGAATCATCAATCGTTAGTTTTTCGTTGCCCTTGCAACACCATAGTTGTTCATTGATTGCTTTCTTACATGTGCCTTGACTGCGGGCCTTCAGCAGACCGAGCAACCCCTTGCTGGAGCCAGCAACCTTGGGTCCAAGCTGGCAAGCTTTTGCTCAAGCCAGATGGGCCCGCACTCAAGCTGGCGAGCTTGGGGTCTCAAACCTGGGTCTTCCGCATCCAAGTCTGACGCTCTATCCACTGCGCCACCGCCTGGTCAGGCTCTCTAAACTATTTTTAATGGATTGGTGTGTATTTAAAAGGCAAATATTATTCATGTTTAACCCAGAAGTATTTTTCTCTTTAATATTAGAGCTATTCCCTTTTAAATCCTGACTTTGTTCTCCTCTTTAAAATCTCCTTTCCTTTTTCCAAGATATTGCAAATATCCTGTCATTTCGAAATGCAAAAAAGGAAGTTTTTTCTTCTATATTGGGTTGTGTTGGTAAATACTCCTTGCCTTTATCTGTCTCGTTTGGTCATCAGATGACATCAAGAGCAATCTGGTAGAAAACTCTTTCTGCTCTTTTACCTCTAAATTTTCCCTCAGGTCTCTTGTAGACTCTCACCTGGCCTGGTGACCTGATTTTGCTGCACTCTGGGTTTCCATGGTGAACTCGAACATTAAATGATGGTGCTTGAAGGCACTTTGCTGATGGCCAGTGTCCTAGGAATGCTGCACTGCATATTTTCTGGTGGGACCATCTACTTCTGACTGTAGCGCCCTTAGTTGTCACAAAGATAAGATAGTATCAAATGACTTGGAATTCTTTTTTCAAAGTTGAAAACCTGGATCCATGATTCTATGCTTCCTTTTGTCTTTCTGATGTATAGTTATTATCTATGATGTACGTAGTTTGAGGTAATAAGTTACTAAGACAATGAAGTTTGGGGATCTGAAAAAGCAGAGTATTCAAAAGGACATGATAGTTTAATGGAAAGCTCCCAGGATCTATAGAAGCTACATTTGTGTTATAATTAACCTCCAGGAAGCCTCACCCAACTCCCACCCTAAGTAACTTTTTACTTGGTGACTTTAAGGCAAGTCAGGAGGTGCTAGTGTTTAAAAACCTGAAGAGGAAGGCAGATAGGTGAGATAGTCTATTTGGTGGTAACTATTTTAATTGACAGGGATGGCATTTGGGGATCTCATGAAATGAAGCACTTGAGGAACAGAAGGTAATTTACTGAAGACCATTTTCTCCATTTTTCCATCACTGTTCCAGGCCTCCTTATCTCTTGCGCTGTTGAAGTAGGTCACTAACAGGTCTTCCTCTTTTTGTCCTCAGCTTCCCTAGTCCATTCTACTTCCATTAGGATATTCCCAAAATGTAAATAGTTATGATTTACTGCTAAATATTTAAAAATCTTATAGGCCAGTCTCCTCAGCAGTCACTGGGACCTTGGGATCTGGGTTCTACCTACCTCACCAGCCTTGTCCTCCACCGGTCCACTAGCACATCATGTGTACTCTGACTCCAGAATAAATCTTAAGTCCCATCATCTCTCACTACCTTCACTACCACTGCGTTAGGCCAGCCTACTGTTTATTGCTTGTCTGGATTCCTTCAGAAACATCTGGAATGGTCTCCCTGCTGCCACTCTTATCCTGCCAGTTTTCTTCACACCCCTGTCGTCCTCTTGCTCCAGTGGCTTTCCTGTCACACTTAGAATAAAATTCAGACTCGTGCATGGCCAGTCCCTGCTAGCTATCTGACCTCCTCTCTCTCCTTATCCACTCTGCTTTCCACGTGGACATCTGGCTAGCCCTCTGTTTGGCACGCTCTGTCCCCACATCTCTGCATGTTCCCGTATTCTCTTCCTCACTGCCATTCCAACTTGCAATGAGGCCATTGTTCCCAGCCCCTTCGTTCTCTCTCCTTTGTCCTGGCTGGTCTTCCTCTGGCACGTAGGCCCAGAGAGTTGGCCAGTGCTTGGCACGGCTTGTCTTTCTGGTCAGTCTTCATCCTCTTGGTTCAGGTCCTTCCCTTTGGGACTCCAGCTCAGGGCCTAACACAGAGGAGGCCTCATCATTTGCTGAGAAAATAGTAAGGATGTTAACATTCAGCCTTTTTATTTGCTACAGACTCTTCCCCCCTGAGTAGCTTGTCTGTTGGTCATGGACCCAGAGATTTTATATAGACCTGCTTATGACTTTTGCCTTCTCATCTATTTTCAGCTTATGTTCCCCTTCGCTTGATTTTTTTGGTGCACTAGTGAAGTGCTGGTTAAGATTCACTTTACTCCTGCAGATGCTGCCTGATTATTGCATCAGGGAGTGCTTTTCTTTATTTTTTTTAATTTTTTTATGACAGAGAGACAGAGATAGGGACAGACAGACAGGAGGGGAGAGAAATGAAAAGTATCAATTCTTCGTTGTGGCTCCTTAGTCTCCTTAGTTGTTCATTGATTGCTTTCTCATATGTGCCTTGACCCACGCTCAAACTGGTGCCCTTGGGATTGAGCTGGTGCCCTCTGGATCAAACTGTCGACCTTGATGCTTTGTCCACTATGCCATTGGCCAGAGCACCTAAGTATTTTTAATACATTATTTTTCTGATTATAAAAGCAAAGCTCATTACTAAAAATTTAGGCATTATAGAAGTGTGTGTCTTCTATACACACTTGCTTCAGCAGGGCAAGTGACCCCTTGCTCAAGCCAACAACCATGGGGGCACGTTTATGACTCTACACTCAAGCCAGTGACCCCGGTGCTCAAGCCGGTGAGCCTACACTCAAGCTGACAACCTCAGGGTTTTGAACCAGGGTCCTCTGTATCCCAGTCTGATGCTCTATCCACTGTACCACACTGCCTGGTCAGGCGTGAAGTGCTTTTCTTTATACATTTAAATAAAATGTATTGATTGATTTTAGAGAGGCGGGGAGAGCGAGAGACAGAGAGAGAAACCTCAACTTGTTGCACCACCCATCTGTGCACTCACTGGTTGATTCTTGTATGTGCCCTGACTGGGGATTGAACCCGCAATCTTGTCATGTTGGGATGACGCTCTAACCAACTGAACTACCCAGCCAGGGCCATGAAGTGCTTTTCTTAAAGCTACAGGACATTTTTATTTTTCAGAAACAAGAGTTGAAATAAAAGAGTCTGTTCGTGGCCAAGATGTTTTTATAATACAGACAATACCCAGGTAAGAGTTAGCACTATCTTTATTATCATTTCATATGAATAACAATTCTGTCTTTTTATGTTATAAATGTTTTAGCATGTTAAACGATTTTCTTGAGTTCTGTGAGCCACTCTGACAAATTCATAACCTGAGGAAGGGGTTGTAAAAACCTCTGATTTATAGCAGGTGGGCCACAATCACAGGGGAGCGGAAGGGGCTGAGCCCTTACCTTGTGGAAGCTGATACTAGTCTCCAAGTAGAGAGTGTCAGAATTGAGTTGAATTTTAGGACACCTAGCTCAGAACTACTTGACATGGGAAAACCCCACACATGTATTTGGTGACCAGTGGTTTTCAGTGTTCTGAATGTACAGCCTCCTCTGGGGTGACTGGGAAAACTATTGAGACTGAGGACCAGAGGGTCACAGAGTGAGTTATTTCAACCCAGGTATAACACAATTCCCCACAGTGACAATTGGTAGATACTGAGTACTTGTTTATTTATTTATTGAGAGAGGAAAGAGAAGGGGGAGAGAGAGAGAGGGAGAGAGAAGGGCATCAACTCATTGTTCCAATTAGTTGTGCAGCCGTTGATAGCTTCTCATATGTGCCCTGACCCAGGCTCAAACTGGTGACCTTGGGATTGAGCTGGTACCCTCTGGATCAAACTGGTGACCTTGCTGCTTTGTCCACTGTGCCATTGGCCAGAGCACCTAAGTATTTTTAATACATTTTTTTCTGATTATAAAAGCAAAGCTCATTACTAAAAATTTAGGCATTATAGAAGTGTGTATCAGAAAATAAAAATTCCCAGCCCTCATTTACTCCCCATTGTTATGAGGTAACTACTTTAAATGGTTGTTTATTCCTCTGTATTTTATGTGCATACAAGTTTAGGTTCCAAACTTCAAGTGCTTCTCAAAACCAAAATTCAAGCAACTGGAATTTATCTGTATGGTTTAAGATTCAGAAAAGTATATAAAGACATGTCCCTGTGCCCTTTGCCTCCAGCCACCTCATCCCCCACCCTGAGCAGTAATTATTATTCGTTTCTTAGGTGTTCTTTCTGAAACCATGGATATTCAAGCAATTGCTTATATATTTTTCTCAATTTTTATATAAAAGGGGTCTAATATACTTTGTGCTGAACTTTATAAAAGAAAGCAATATACTATATTTGCACATAAAGAGCTATCTTTTAAAAGTTCTTATTTTGAACCTGACCAGGCGGTGGCACAGTGGATAGAGTGTCGGACTGGGATGTGGAGGACCCAGGTTCGAGACCCCGAGGTCACCAGCTTGAGCGCGGGCTCATCTGGTTTGAGCAAAAGCTCGCTAGCTTGAGTCCAAGGTCACTGGCTTGAGCAAGGGGTTACTAGGTCTGCTGAAGACCCGCGGTCAAGGCACATATGAGAAAGCAATCAATGAACAACTAAGATGTCAAAACAAAAAACTGATGATTGATGCTTCTCATCTCTTTCCGTTCCTGTCTGTCTGTCCCTATCTATCCCTCTCTCTGACTTTCTCTCTGTCTCTGTTAAAAGAAAAAGTTCTTATTTTGAGCCTCACCTGTGGTGACACAGTGGGTAGAGTGATGACCTGGAGCACTGAGGTCGCAGGTTTGAAACCTGGGGCTTGCTCGGTCAAGGCACATAGGAGAAGCAACTACTACAAGTGGATGCTTTCTGTTCCCCTTTTCTCTCTTTCTCTTTCTCCTCTAAAGTCAATAAAAAGATCTTAAAAAAGAGAAAAAATTTTAATTTTTATTTTAAGGAAGGTAAACACACAATGCAGTATACAGAGGTGTGCTGTAGAGTTAGGTACCTGAAACCTGTAACTGGTGTCACTCCAATAAAATCAATTACATTTCTTTAAAGAATTCTCTTGAAATTTATTTTACAACATCCCCTAATAAGCAAGTAACTATTTTTTTTAAATATTTTATTTATTTATTTTTAGAGAGGAGAGAAAAAAAGAGAAAGAGAAGGGGAAGGAGCAGGAAGCATCAACTCCTATATGTGCCTTGACCAGGGAAGCTCAGGGTTTTAAATGGGCGACCTCAGCATTGCAAGTTGATGCTTTATCCACTGTGCCACCACTGGTCAGGCAAATTTTTTTTTTTTTAAAACAATCACAAACTTCCACCTGACCAGGTGGTGGCGCAGTGGATGGAGCGTTGGACTGGGATGCAGAAGGACCCAGTCGAGACCCTGAGGTCGCCGGCTTGAGTGCAGGTTCATCTGGTTTGAGCAAAAGCTTGCCAGCTTGGACCCAAGGTTTCTGGCTCTAGCGAGGGTTTGCTTGGTCTGCTGGGGACCCGCGGTCAAGGCACATGTGAGAAAGCAATCAATGAACAACTAAGGTGTTGCAAGGGCAACAAAAAACTGATGATTGATGCTTCTCGTCTCTCTCCATTCCTATCTGTCTGTCCCTATCTATCCCTCTCTCTGACTCTCTCTGTCTCTGTAAAAAAATAAAAATAAATTAAAAAAAAAAAATCACAAACTTCCAAAAAACTTGCAGGTATGGTGCAACCATTTGAGAATAAATTGACATTCTGAGGCCTACCACCCCCAAATACTTTAGTGAATAATTCCTACAGACAGGATTTTCTCTTCAACAAGCACAACATAGCAGTCAAGTGGGAACCCTAACACTTCCTTGTGACTGCCATTTAACCTTCAGTCCCCACTCATGTCTAGTCTGTTATCCTGGTAAGCTCTTCAGAGCACAAGGGGCCAGTAGCATGCAGTTGTCATGCTGCTGTCATCTTCTTCCTCCTGGAACAGTGACACTGTTGAAGACTTTGACACTTTAGCCAGTTTATTTTGTTGAATATTTCTCAATTTAGGTTTGTCAGATATTTGTTACATTAACCTAAATGTGAGAAAGCCAGAGTGAGAGGCAATAAGCATCTATTTGAGCTGTTTGGGAAGGTCGACGTAGACAGAAACTGTGTTTGAATTAGACAGTGAAGGCAAGGAGCACTTATGAGAAAGTGAAAGGGAGTAACCATATGAGGAGCGAGTGTTCTGTCAGTGTCACCAAGTCAAGTCAAGGAAGGGATGTCTGCACATATAAAGAAGCTGAGTCAGCAACTTCCAGCCTATGCGCTGCAGTAGGCACACTGGTGTGCCGCAAGAAGCTTTGTTTTATTTCTTAATTAATTGTTTTATTTAGTGAGAGGAGGGGAGGCAGAGACAGACTCCCGCATGTGCCATGACTAGGATCCACCTGGGATCCACCCAGCAAGCCCACTAAGGGGTGATGTTCTGTACTGGAGCCATTATTTTTTTGGTACCTGAGGTGGTGGCAAAGGAACCATCTTCAGCCCAGGGGACCAACTTGCACCAATCGGACCATGGCTGCAGGAGGGGAAGAGAAAGAGAGAGAGAGAGAGAAGTGAGAGGAGGAAGGGTGCCCTGACCAGAAATTGAATCCGGACATTCACTAATGTGAATGAGAATTCTTTAAAGAAATGTAATTGATTTTATTGGAGTGACACCAGTTACAGGGCTAATGCTCTACCACTGACCCACCTCGCCAGGGCTCAGCCGCAAGAATCTTTAAGACATGCAATACCTGGCTATTTAGTCAGGGACACTGACCTCTTTCCCTTAGATTGTCATAAAAAAATGACAATCACCGATACAACAAATAGACTTCCGGTGTGAATGAATCAAAATTACACCTTTTTTTTTGTCAAATTGACAAAACATATACTTTTTGATGTGCTGCAGAAGTTTAATAGTTTATCTGTGCCATGAGATGAAAAAGTTGAAAATTGCTGAGCTAAATTGTTTGTTTATTTTTTATTTATTGATGTTAGAGAGAGAGAGAGAATGAGACTGGAACATCAATCTGTTCCTGTATGTGCCCTGAGTGGGTATTAAACAGGCAAGCTCTGTGTTAGGGATGATCCTCTAACAAACAAAGCTATCTGGTCAGGGCAAGTTATTTTTTAACTATACATGGTGGTGCTAATTCTAAAGAATGTTTTTAATGTTTAGTCCAGCAGTCAGAATGTCTGCTTTCCTGTTATCTTTGCAGACAGTTGTCTGGGACATGATGTGGCTTTGGCCCAGTCCAAAGGTTATTTTTCCCAGTTCAAACATTCCATAGATTTGAGGAGTAAGAAGAGGTCAAAGCAGTTCTGGGATGGCAGCTTTGACTTCATTTGGAAGTAGGTTGGTTTATATTACTTTTCACAATGATGATTGGATTCATGTATGTCCGTTTGGAAGGACTATCAAAGGAGTGGAGTTGTATTTGCTGCCCCTTGTCTTTTTGCTGTTTCATAATGTGTTACATTGGATGTACCAACATTTATTTAAGCAGGCACATATCTGATTGTTGCTAGTTTTGTGCTAATGCAGCAGTGCTGCAGCAGAGCACCCTGGACGTATGTCACGTTTCAGGTATATCTGTGGGAAGAGTTCCAGAGATGGAATTGTTGGGTGGAAGGACCCATGCATTTGTAGTATTGCTGCACAAGGCTACATTGATAGACATTTGTAATATTTGTGGTATTGAGGATATACTGGTTTACATCTCCTCCAGCAGTTTTTGTTTTGTATTGTTACCCTCCTGGTGATAGCAGTCTTTTTGCCCATGGTGTTTTGTTTAACACTGCATCTTAGAAATAAGGAGAAGGCCTGAGGGGTTTGCCTAGAAGTAAATCCATGTAGTCAGGGAGTTTGACACTCCACGAACTGCTCCCTGACCCTTTGCTTGATTGGGTTTTGTTGGTATAAATAGTAAGGGTTACAATGTCATCGCTTTTCTCTCACCAATTCTTGAGCCCCTTAAAGGTATGGGAAAGAGTCACATGTGACTCGAGGTTCTTGACATGGCCACCTTAGACTGCTGAGGGCCCTTGATCAGTTTATTGAGGGTGGAGAAGAACAGAACATTGGGCACCATAGCATAGACAGGTCAGCTTTTTCACTGATCTTCAGGAAACATGGGGGTCTAAGTCCAAAGGCATGTTGCTTTGTGAAGTTGGCTCTACCCTGATGAATTTATTGTAGCAAAAGGATATGTGTTTTGTAAAGAATTGTTTCAAAACCCCAGGTCGCTACTTGAGTGTGGGCTCTTCTGGTTTGAGCCCAAGGTCACTGGCTTGAGCAAGGAGGCACTTGGTTTGCTGTAGTCCCCCTGGGTCAAGACATATATGATAAAGCAATCAATGAACAACTAAGGTGCCGCAATTAAGAATTGAGGCCTCTCATTTCTCTACCTTCCATCTGTCTCTCTCTTTCTCAAACACACACACACACACACACACACACACACACGCACACGAATTGTTTATCTTTGAGAAATCTCAACATTCCTTCATCTTAATTTGAAACTCCTCGGGCTCTGACTTCCAGCTCCTAAGAAGCAGGGGCTTGGGCTGACTAGCTGTGGGAATCATATGAGCAGCTGTGCTCTTGGAAGCTTTGTTCTGCTGTGCATATTTGAGGAGCATCTCTGAATTGGGGGAGGAACTAAGAGGTCATGGCCTCCTCACATCGGAGACATCATCTTGTTAGGTAGTCATGGATGACAGTAATGAGTGAGGATTTAATGAGCTGCCTCCCCTGCTGCCTGTAGACCTGCAGTACAACTGTTGGAGAGGTGCTGATTTTCCATTTTTGTGATGAGTTGGAATAGCCAAGGCTTTGATGCCTTATGTGAAGTATAATCTTTTTAAATAAATGTCTTGATTTTAGGATTGACTTAGTAAGACCAAATATTTTTATAGCACATTTCCAGAGGCTATGAAGTATTCTTTACCCTTTACTTTTTTTTCTTTTTTTAAGCAATAGAGAGACAGACAGGAAGGGAGAGAGATGAGAAGCATCAACTTAAGGTAGCAGTACTGCAGTTGTTCACCAATTGCTTTCTCATATGTGCCTTGACCAGTGAGCTCCAGCTGAGCCAGCAACCTTTGGGCTCAAGGTGGCGATCATGGGGTCATGTCTACAATCCCATGCTCAAGCCGGTTATCCCGCATTCAAGCCAGGTGAGCCTGCATTCAGGTCGGAGACCTCAGGGTTTCGAACCTGCGTCCTCTGTGTCCCGGGTTGATGCTCTATCCACTGTACCACCACCTGGTCAGGCCACCATTACTTTTACAATGAGTTTAGGAAGGAAGGGAGAGACTTAATAATGGTAACAGCCAACTTTGCAGTGGCTGTTATATGCCAGGCACTGCTCTGCGGGCTTCAGGTGGGTCATCTGCAGTCGTCACCACTGCCTCCTGAGGCAGGTATTATTTCTGTCCCCTTTTGTGTTCTCCAGCCATAGATTTCTACATTTAGGTGTGCATGTGTATGCATGTGTTCATGCACGGAGGGTGGAGGGACAACTTGACCCTCAGTTTCCTTCTAGTTATAACCCATCTCTTTCTATGTCTTTGTTAGAATATAGGCTCCATGAGGGTAGAGATTTTTTTGTTTACTGCTGTGTCTCTAGCACCCAGAACACTTTTGTTAATGAATTGATTTTGGCCTTCTGTGTCACTTCAAATCCTTGTAGGCTAATTTAATGAATACTAAGGTCTTTGTACATTTCCATCTTCATAAAATAATTGTGATCCCCTCTTCTGTTCTTAGACCTCAGCGAGTCCCTAATACTGGATGTAACTTCTTTTCCCACTACATCTTATCTTAAATTGAAAAGTCTTTTGGGGTTTCTGTATATACTTTGAAATTCCTTTCATATGTCCTAAACACTAGTTTGTAATTTGCTAGCATGGCAAATAACATTCACTGTTAACAGTGCTGTACTCTTGTGATCTCAAAACACTGTGTTGTTAGTTTCCTTTGCAGTAAGAAGTTGTCCTATATGTATATAATTCTTGGTTTTGATATCCTGGTAACCAAGGATGCTTGATATAAATATTTAATGCACATAGTCTCAAGTGATACTGGGAGCAGTGTTTTCTAGGGAAGGGACAAACCAAGCATGGGAGGACAAATTGATTAATGACTAATTGGAAAAGGTGCATTTTTGGTTCACTTGTACTTGGGGTATTAGAAAATTTGCCTGACTGGTGGTAGTGCAGTGTATAGAGCAGGGGTCCCCAAACTACTGCCCGTGGGCTGCATGCGGCCCCCTGAGGCCATTTATCCGGCCCCCGCCACACTTCCAGAAGGACCACCTCTTTCGTTG
Source organism: Rhynchonycteris naso (assembly GCA_037038555.1). Classification (NCBI taxonomy): domain Eukaryota; kingdom Metazoa; phylum Chordata; class Mammalia; order Chiroptera; family Emballonuridae; genus Rhynchonycteris; species Rhynchonycteris naso. The sequence goes on along the minus strand of CM072998.1, from coordinate 117,058,801 downwards.
GTGGTCAGTGAGAGGAGCACAGGATGCATCCGCACCCATATTTCCCATTGAAATACTGGTCAGTTTGTTGATTTAAATTTACTTGTTCTTTATTTTAAATATTGTATTTGTTCCCGTTTTGTTTTTTTACTTTAAAATAAGATATGTGCAGTGTGTATAATTATTTTTATAGTCCAGCCCTCCAACGGTCTGAGGGACAGTGAACTGGCCCCCTGTGTAAAAAGTTTGGGGACCCCTGGTATAGAGTGTTGACCTGGATGATAAGGTCCTAGATTCAAAACCCTGAGGTCACTGGCTTGAGCACAGGCTCACCAGCTTGAATATGGGATCATGTCAGTGATTCCGTGGTTGGTGGTTTGAGCCCAAAGGCTTCTGGCTTGAAGCCCAAGGTCACTGGTTTGAGGAAGGGGTCACTGGCTTGGCTAGAGATCCTTGGTTAAGATATGTATGAGAAGCCATCACTGAATAACTAAAATGCCACAACTACAAGTTGATGCTTCTCATCTCTCTCAAAAAAAGGAAAATTTGACCAAAGGAAGTGGTAAGGAGTAGTCTATGAAGTTGCAGCAGAGAGAGTGAATCTTGTGGAATAACCATGACAATTTTTTTAAGACTTTTTATTTAGAGAGAGAAAGAGGAAGAAGGAAGGGGGGGGCAGGAAGCCTCAACTCCTATATGTACCTTGACCAGGCAAGCCCAGGCCTTTGAACTGGTGACCTCAGCGTTCCAGGTTGATGCTTTATCCACTGCGCCACCATAGGTCAGTCAACCACGACAATTTTACTGAAGATGGTCCCCTTAGGTGTACTAGTTTTGAGATTATTTAAAAGAAGCCATAATTGTCTTTCCAGTGGTTCAGTTTGGTAGTATGTATGTATTACATGCAATTGAGTCAGCTCTGACTCCTGGTGCCCCTGTGAATGAGTAATGTCCACAATGCCTTGTCCTCAGCAGCCCTGCCAGTTCCTATAGACTTGTGCCTATGGCTTCATTCATGGAGTCAGTCCATCTCGTATTTCATCTTTCTCTTTTCCTGCTGCCTCTATTTTTTCCCAGCATTATTGTCTTTTCCAGAGAACTCTGCCTTCTCATAATGTGCCCCAAATAGGACAATTTCAATTTTGTCATTTTTGCTTCCAGTGGTGTCTTAGGCTTAATTTGTGCTAGGATCTACTTGTTTGTCTTTCTGGTGGTCCAGGATATCCATAGAGCTTTCCTTCAACTCCATATATTTTTTCAACTCCATATCATATTTCCTATGTATAAGACGCACTCTTTTTCGAAAAATTTGGAGTCTAAAAACTTATACAGTGGTTGTAGATTTATTTTTTTATTTGCATTTCTTGCTTTTTCTGCGCTTGTCTTTGCGCTAATTGTTTTGCACTTGTTATTCGCATATTACAGTAGGTTACGTTTAGCCACATTCTGCCCAAAAATGGCTCAGAAAAGATTTTCGTACAGTGCTGAATTCAAACGAAAAGTAATCCAATTGGCAAAACTGAATGGAAGCCCTGGCCGGCTAGCTCAGTGGTAGAGCATCAGCCTGGCACGTGGAAGTCCTGGGTTTGATTCCTGGCCAGGGCACACAGGAGAAGGGACTATCTACTTCTCCCCTTTTTTCCTTCTCCTTCTCTCCCTTTTTCCCCTCTCCTTTTTCTCTATCTCTCTCTTCCCCTCCTGCAGCCAAGGCTCCATTGGGACAAGGTTGGCCCAGGCGCTGAGGACGGCTCCATGGCCTCTGCCTCAGGTGCTAGAATGGTTCCCATTGCAACAGAGCAACGGCCCAAATGGGCAGAGCATTGCCTCCTGGTGGGCATGCCTGGTGGACCCCAGTCAAGTTCACGTGAGAATCTGTCTCTGCCTCCCTGCTTCTCACTTCAGAAAAGTAGAAAAAAGAACGTGAATGGAAATTGTGCTGCTTAATGTAAGTTTGGTCCTCCTCCAAGGTCCTCAAATTGAGAAATCAATCTGAGACTGGCTATGGGAAGAAGAAACCCTACTGAAAACGCCACAGCAGAAGAAGGTCATGAGCGGCAAGTCAGCAAAATGGCCTGATTTAGAGAGGGAATTGAAAATATGTATTAAAGAGCAAAGGGTAATTGGAATTCCTATGTCCACAAAGATGGTTCTGCATGAGGCAAGAAGAATTGCTGATGAAAAAGAAGTTACTTCAGAGGAGGACACAACTGGTGCTTCAGGTTCATGAAACCGAATGGACTAAGCATGTGTACATGGACCAGACTTGCTCAAAAGATGCCTGAAAGCTATGAGCAGAAGGTCCTTAAAATTCATGGTTTTGTCATTCAATGTCGGAAGACACATCAGTTTGAGTTGGGACAGATTGAAAATATGGACGAAGTCCCCCTTCCATTTGATGTCCCAAGTAACAGAACTGTTGCTAAGAAGGGGGTGAAAACTGTAACTATGAAGACAAGTGGACATGGAAAGAGCTACTATACAGTTGTTCTAGCTTATTGTGCTGACAGAACCAAGCTGCCTCCTATGCTGATTTTCAAACGCAAAACAATGCCAAAAGAAGACATTCCTCGAGGAGTGATTGTCCACGTTTACGACAAGGGTTGCTTGGATCAGGATGGGGTGAAGATCTGGTTTCAGAAAGTTTGGAGATGAGACCAGATCGGTTCTTATACAAGCCTGTCCTGTTGGTGCTTGATCAGTTCAGGGCACACATAACAAAAATCACAAGATTGCTGCAGAGCAAAATATAAAACTTGCCATCATACCTGGAGGCTTGACATCCCAGCTCCAACATTTGATATCAACATTAATAAACCCTTCTAAGCTGCCATGATGGATGAATGAAACCAATGGATGAAGTCTTCTGGGGACAATTTGACACCAGCAGGAAGAGTGAAGAAACCAATTATAGGAGAAATTTGTACCTGGGTGAAAAGATCCTGGGATAATATCAAGATTGAGATTGTTGTCAAGTCATTTAAGAAGTGTGGCATTTCAAGTACCATAGATGGCACTGAGGACGAGGCAATATATAAAGACAGTGATTCGTCATCAGACAGAGATGAGGACAAGCTAATGCTAATGGATGGGAGTTTTGACAGTGATGAAGAGTTGTATGAATTTTATGATGAATAAAACTTGAGTTCAATAACTTTATGTAATACTTTTATTTTTTTAAATTTCGGGCCCCAAAATTAAGGTGTGTCATATATAGGAGCATCTTATACATGGGGAACTATGGTATTTTAAATGAATTTATTACCCCTCTTCCCCATCAGCCTGTTCACTGTGCAACTTTCTCATCTCTACATAGTGTTTGGGAATACAAGGGTCGGATGCTCTTAGCCTTGCTCTCTATCTTGGTCTTGATGATCTTTCCTAATTTTCCATTGCTGCCCTTTGGAATCTCAGCCTTCTTTTGATTTCTTGGCTGCAGTCTTCATTTGGATTGATAACTGAGCCAAGGTAAGCAGAATCTTTAACAATTACAATATCCATTTGATAGTTCAGTGTATAGGTATCAAAGCAAAAATGTCCGCACATGATAGTTCCTGTATCTCTTAGGACGGGGGATGGGAGAGGAAGAGTTTGGAGAAAGGATGAGTGTGTGTGTTATATGGATGTATATATATCCCGAATAAAAGAAAAAGAAGATACTGGGTTTGCCACATGTACTAGTACCTTGATTTTTTGACTACAGAATGCTTTAGTACCAGCTAAAGAACACAGAGAATTTAGCTTTTTGGTAATACCTGCTATAAATTCTGTGGCGAAGGAGGAGGGGATGCTACTACCTAAAGCAGTAAGGCTGACTTTAGACAAACAGACCAAAGCCGAGACATTCAGATGAACTCAGATGCCTTCAGAGCTGACATCCTAAGACACAGCTACAGTCAAGTGCTGCCTAATGACCTGGTACATTCTGAGAAATGCCTCATTAGGCGATTTTGTCTGGTAAACATCACAGAGCGTATGTATACAAACTTGAATTGTACAGTCTACTACTGTAATTGTATGTGCTGTCCTTGCACATGCCTGGCAACACACTGGATTTGTTTATACCAGTAGCACCACACACAGCTGAGTCGTGTGTTGTGCTAGAGTGGTAGGATGGATGGCTGGGAAGTCACTAGGTAACAAGAATGTTTGGCTCCATTATAATCTTGTGGTGCCACTATCGTATTTGCGGTCCCTCATTGACAGAAAAATCACTATATGGCACATGACTGCATGCCTTTCTTTGCTGCTGCTGCTGCTGCTTAGAATAGCTTTGGAACGCATCTTCTGGAACCTCTTTCAGAATTTGCAGCATATTTCTTTTGACTACTCCGACAATAGTAAATTTTGATTGTTGAGGATGGATTTAATTTTTGGAAATAGCAAAGAGATATGCTGAATGAGGTGATTTTGTTGAGTAATTGAAATGTGTATCTGTTTCTACACCCACTCCTATGTGTGGGTTGTTTCCCCCACATCTCTGACACAATTCAGCTCAGGTCTGACACTGCCTACCTGTAGCTAGCCTCAGATCCCACAGGATAAGGCTCAGTCCTACAGAACTGCCTCCCCCCCAACTTCAGATGCTATGGGAAGTCTAGGTTGTCACCTTGCTTCTGATCTACCAACCCAGTGACTGACTGATTGGAGGTTCCCCTCTTTGTGTTTAATTAATTTGCTAGAGTGGCTCGCAGATCTGAGTCAGGAGCAGCCAGAAGAAATGCATAGGGCAAGGTGTGTGGAAAAGGGTGTGCCACTTCCATGTCCTCTGAGAGCACCACTCAGCCCACATCTCCATGTGCTCACCAGCTCCAAAGCTCTCCAGACTCCCTCCTTCTGGGTTTTATGGAGGCTTCTTTATATAGGCACAGCTGATTAAATCAGTATTTTTTAACCACTAGTCTGTGGACCAATCCACCAGAAATTTTGTGCCGATCTGCAAAAGAGTTCATCACTCTGATGTTGTATGAAGATTGTGGACCCAGTGATCTTATCAAATTCACTTCGCTCAGTGTTAATCTGCACTGGCTGTCCCCAAGCGTAAAAAAGTTGAGAACCACTGGATGAAATTATTGGCTGTTGGCGATTATTGAGTCAACCTTCAGCCCCTTTCCTCTCTCCCAGAGGCCAGGTGGGTGGAGGGGAAGGGAGCCTAAGGGTTTCACCCCCCTAAGCACATGTTCTGCCCTCTTGGCACCCAGCCCCCATCCTTAGGTGCCGTCCAAAAGTCACCTCCTTAACATACAAAACATCTGTGTTTCATCACTTAGGAAATCCCAGTGGTTTTAGGAGCTCTGTGTCAGAAATAGGGAGGAAGACCAAATATATATTTCTTGTCCTAAATCACAAAATCTCAGTGGCATACTTACTCAAGGAGCTTCTAAGTAAAGTAGATATGAAGCATACAAAGTATTTTCTGAAGGAGAGTTCTCATGTTTGTGTTACAGGTTCTGGTATGTTGATGGGAAAAGACTCGCTAAAAGAACATTTACCACTTATTTGCTGCAGATTAGTTGTTGAAGGTGGGGGTGGGGTGAATCCTACCCCATTGCCATATCTCCTTACTATCTGTGGTGTTGGTCAGATTGCAACCCTGGGCCATTTAATTGATGTACATATAGAAACTATGTCTCTTTTTTAATTTCTTTTTGCCCATGGAAATGAGAGAGCAGTAAGGGCTAAATTTAGTATAGGGTGCAATTCTCTTAGGGAAAAGAAAAATGATTAGTTGGTAAACAGTTCAAAGTGTCCTGCTTAGATACAAAGGTTATAAGAATTGGCCAGGATGTACTTGGAACAGTCTTAGGGAACAGATAAAGCAGAGGCTAACAGCCAATTTTTCTTCACCTTGCTAGCCCACAGAGTGACTGCCTGGTGTCCAGTTTGCTCAGTGACTGTCAATGAATGGGGAAAGCCAGTGTGACAAAGGCCCTTTTGTGGCCTTCCTGACCAAGGAGAAGTGGGGTGTGGAAGGCATCCTTAACCTTGGCCTGGAGGATATTGCATTCCTTGCCATTGGTCTTTAGAAAGAGGAAAAACAGGAAAATAAAAACCTCATAGGAGAAATTAGTAATAGATCAAAGCTCTTCCAAAACTGTTCTTTTTATTGCATTAATATTTTACTATCTGGGCTTCCCTTGTGGTGTGCTAGTCCAAGCCTCACTGTGTCATAGGATTGTGTATTATAAATGCAGTCACCAAACCAGCTAAAAGACCCACTACCTGGACAGGGAGTCTTTCAGAATCGATCACATTAACTTCAGCTCGTAATATATTACTGGCTTTGGGATCTGTTAAGAAACCAGGGCCAGTGGAGCTTTTCCAGTGCCGTGTAGTCTCACACAAGTGGAGATTAAGAAAGCTCTAATTTACTTCTAACATTGACAAGCAATCTATATATGGAAGAGGACTTTTGCTATAGTATATGTGATGCCTGGTGTTTAGTCTAGCTATGGACTCCAGAGTTATTTACATACTTCCTTCTAAATGCCGTGCAGGCTTCTAGCTTAACACTCATAGCCTGCCTACAGGGCATCAGTTTCAATGACCTGATGTGCAAAGGGGAGGGAATAAGTGTACACGTATTTGGGAAGGGGAACATTCTTACACGAGTTAGTTGTGCTCCTTCCTGGGACAATTGGTTTCCACCAGAGTGATCCAGTGCTTCTCCGGCACTCCCCTAGCATGTGGTCAGCCTTGTTTATCATTTTATCTATCTACCTAATACAGTGCCTGACTCGAGTTGCTCAATAAATAACACTAGGGACCAATTTTTGTTGCATTTTCTGTTGTATTAGGTTTTAGAACTGTTTCTATATATGTCTGCATCGCTGATTCCAAATCTGAAATCCGTTTTTTGGTGCATGCTCTAGTTTTTATGCAATTTTAATTTCTTTTTGTTACAGTTAATGCCATGCATTGGTTTTTAAATTGGAGTTAAAGGGCAACGACTCTTGGTTTGAACATAACCACAAGGCAATTAATGTTTTACAAACATCACTTTTACATAATTGTAATTGTTTTCAAATGTAAAAAATTATTACCTGATAAAAACACCCTCTTATTTTGTTTTAAGATTGAATCATGGCTTCTTTGAGTAGGCATAAATGTAAGAATAGTCCTGACACCTTCTGTTATATATGTGGCTGTTACACACTTCAACGTCAAAGGCACAATATTTCGTCATTTGTGACATGTGCATATATTGCCTATTTTCAAGTTCCCCTTGGCAATCAAGACAAGAATTGGGCTCCTCATATTGTGTGTCATAATTGTGAGGAAATGCTTTGTGACTGGACAAAAGGAAAACGCAAATGAATGCCTTTTGGTATTTCCATGGTTTGGCGTGAACCTAAGGACCACAGCAGTGACTGTGCCACCAACAAAAGGTCCAGGCACAGGCAGGAGTGGATAACTGAGCTGTGCATTTAAGTAACCATGGATTAAAACTGGAGCTTACGCAGCTAAAAACAAGAGTTAATACACATTCCCTGCCCTCACGAAGTGACATCATAAGGCAGTGTGGTGATAAAATGCCTGTAACACCCATCTCAGCAGCTCATGTTTGATGGCTGTAGTTGAGATCTTTTCTAGGGGCTAATAAATGAAATTGCCTTCCAAAAGACAAACTTTTGATTGTTTCAGAGATGTGAATACAGCTGTGATGGAGTTGTTGATCATGGCCTATGCTCTGAAGACTGCCTGTGCCAGGAATATTATTGGCGTCATCCCTTACTTTCCCTATAGCAAGCAGAGCAAGATGAGGAAGAGGGGATCCATTGTGTGCAAGCTTCTGGCGTCCATGCTAGCCAAAGCGGGTGAGTGTAGACGGTGAGCTTGGGCTCTATGCTGTCGTGTAGGGCTCCTTACCTGAGATTAGTCCATATCTCATTTATCCAGTTGGGAACCTATTTTCTCTAATTGTTCTATAATATCATTGTCTAATTGATGACTTTTTCTTGTTTCCTTTTGCTGATTAGGGATATGTGAACTTAGGTAGAAATTCTTACCTTTTTCTTTTCTCTTCACCTTACTTTAGAGTGACATTATCTGCCTCCTTGTTTTCTACTCTTGGCCTTTGTCATCGTTCTATTTACTTCCTTTACATTTCATCTTACGGTCATTACATTGTAATTGGCAATCTTGACATTCATTCATATGTGATCTTTTGAGTCTCAGGTCTAGATTTATTTATTTGCCTTTGTTGGCTAAATTTTATTTATGTACCTCATATTAAAACTGAATTTTTCTTTTACTACTTCTTCAGCTTATATACTCTTTAGTTCCCCTCCTGATTGTTACTCTTTTTTTTTTTTTTTTTTTTATAGGGACAGAGAGACAGTCAGAGAGAGGGATAGATAGGGACAGACAGACAGGAACGAAGAGAGGTGAGAAGCATCGGTCATTTGTTTTTCGTTGCTGTCGCAACACCTTAGTTGTTCATTGATTGCTTTCTCACATGTGCCTTGACCGCGGGCCTTCAGCAGACCGAGCAACCCCTTGCTGGAGCCAGCGACCTTGAGTCCAAGCTGACGAGCTTTTGCTCAAGCCAGATGGGCCCATGCTCAAGCTGGCGAGCTCAGGGTCTCGAACCTGGGTCCTCTGCATCCCAGTCTGACGCTCTCTTCACTGCGCCACCGCCTGGTCAGGCCTGATTGTTATTCTTTATAGCAGCTCATTTTTATTGCTTTTATCCCGTATGTTTTTGTGGTGATGAGATACTTTCTAGCCTATGAATCAAATGTAAAAACACTTTACAGTTACTGGAATTTTATTTGCTTGATTTTTATTAAAAACTCTTAACATATTTGTGTCCTCAGAAACATTGGAATTCCACTCTCTCTAACACTATATAATGTTTTTGGAAAGAACAAGTAATACTGGTTCTTTGGTCTGGAACTTATGCTGTGACCTTCACCCACTTGCAGTATATATATCCTTCTGTCTTTTTGGTTTAGCTCTATTGAGTGAAAGTATGAGTCTTCTTCATTGTTTTTTTCTACAAGACTATTTTTTGACCTGTTCTTTTATAACATATAGAAATTGTTCCAAACCCTTCAATATCTTATCTTTGTATTACGTGAATTTCTTTTTTTTCTAATATGTACATAATTTTGCTTTTGCTTTCTTACTCCTTATGCCTTAGCCACAGTCTTAACATTTCTTCCTAAATTCTTTAATCAAGACCTTACTATTTTTTTAACATCAATTCTTGCTTCAGTATTTATTAATTCCATCTTCATACTTTTGCTTCTACCTGAGTTTTCTTTTCTTGATTTTGAGGCTCACATTAATAACAGTGGCAGAGGGGAAGAAGAGAGCATTTTTCTCAGCTTTGGCTCTTTGTCCATGTGAAAAGTTATAAGTTACAGGCTCCTTTATAGTAGGCTGGGCACGTTCTTTAGTTCATTAAGTTTTGTTAAGGTAATGAATAAAGTCTATAACTGCTGTGCTTGTTAACAATACCCCGGCTTCTATCTTTGTTAGGAAACAGGAGTTGGGTGTCTGGTTTATGTGCCCTGTATCCATTAACTTGCAGGGCTGACCTTATAATTGTTTGTTTTAAAATTTCAGGTTTAACTCATATTATCACTATGGATCTTCATCAAAAGGAAATTCAAGGCTTTTTCAGCTTCCCCGTGGACAACCTTAGAGCTTCACCTTTCCTGCTTCAATATATCCAGGAAGAAGTGAGGAGCTACCAGCAACACCCCCACCCCCCGTGTCCTTACAAGAGACCCTAAACCCGTGATGGCAAACCTATGACACGCGTGTCAGCACTGACACACGGCCACATGCGGCCGCATACCAGAGAAGGACGTTTCATCCTCGGCTCCTGCACAGCCAGGTGCAGTAGCTGAGGATAAAACATTTGCTGTAGTGTAGACACTCTGTGCCGGAGGTCTGTAGGCCAAAACAACAGAACTCCGGCACAGAGCGTCTATCTAGTTCTGGGACTTCCAGTTAGGCCGTTTTTCTTGAAGTGACACACCACCTGAGTTATGCTCGGTTTTTTGGCGAATTTTGACACACCCAGCTCAAAAGATTGCCCATCACTGCCCTAGACCCTATATAGTGATTCTCTGGTATCAGATTTCAGCAGGGAGAGCGCATCTCATGATCCTTCCCTTAGTCTTGATGCTCAAGGCAGCGAGGTAGGGTCAGCATGTAGGCATAGAGGGGCATGTATTTCAGAGACATTTACATGGATCTCCTTCTCAGTATCTAGCAATTTGCTTATGTTTTCTAAAAATTAAGATTTTAAGAACTAATTAGCCTGACCAGGCGGTGGCACAGTGGATAGAGCGTCGGACTGGGATGCAGAAGACCAAGGTTTGAGACCCTGAGGTCGCCAGCTTGAGCATGGGCCCATCTGGCTTGAGCCAAAGCTTGTCAGCTTGGACCCAAGGTCGCTGGCTCCAGCAAGGGGTTGCTTGGTCTGCTGAAGGCCCGCGGTCAAGGCACATGTGAGAAAGCAATCAATGAACAACTATGGTGTCACAATGGCAACGAAAAACTGATGGTTGATGCTCCTCACCTCTCTCCGTTCCTGTCTGTCTGTCCCTATCTGTCCCTCTCTCTGACTCTCTCTCTCAGTCCCTGGGGGGGGAAAAAAAAAGAACTAATTACCTTTCTATTTTTTGATGTAACAGTACTTTTGTAATGATGTTAATTATTAAATGTTAAATTCTAAAATTTGTGAATGAAATCTTAGCATATATGATTGCTAGTATGGATCATTTCTATAAGAGAAAAAAAATGTAATACTACTAGCATCCAGGTATAACTTTTCAGTATTTTCTTATTTTTTCTCCAAATCTAGATTCCAAATTACAGAAATGCAGTCATCGTAGCTAAATCTCCTGATGCTGCAAAAAGGTAAATAATCCAGTCACTTGTGGAAACCCCTCGTGGGTTCTTTCTCAAGTCAGACTGAGCTGTTCTTCAGGGTCTGTCGTAATGCAGCCTGTGGAAACTCATCGGCCCAGCTGCCCCACATCCTTGTTGCATCCCACACCACAGCTTTCTCGGTCTGTGGTCTCCAGGCCATGCATGGGTCTCCGAATGACTCAGTTTTTTTCTGGAGGAAAGGGAGTTCTTCTTTCTAGTTCTCAGGACAAGCAAACAGGAGGGCTGCGAGCACTTTGCAGGCAGTGGTTTTAAGATAACTTTTTCAACAACGGTCTTTCTTCTGGAGACAAGTGTTAGAATGTTGGACAAAGGGTAAAGCCAAAATTGCCTGGACTCAGATACTAGCCCACATCCTAATTCACATGCCTCTTGAGGCATTCGTGTGGTAGCCTGGGCCCTACATTCTGTTTTGTATAAATAATTCCTTCATATGTCCCTAAAAGGTTGAATGATATTTTCATTTTATGATTAATAAACTGCTAGAAGAGTGACACTTGGCTTTCCTTCCCTTCGCCTTTCTCTTAGGGCCCAGTCCTATGCTGAGAGGCTCCGCCTGGGTCTAGCTGTGATCCACGGAGAGGCTCAGTGCACAGAGCTTGACATGGATGATGGTCGTCACTCTCCCCCAATGGTCAGAAATGCTACTGTCCACCCCGGCCTGGAGTTGCCATGTAAGATTAGCTCTGTTTTTACTTTATTTGTAAATTGAAGCAAGTCTTGAATAATAATAGTAGCTGGAAGTTAATACTTATATGGATGTGTGCTCTCTTAGTATTTTTAAAAAATTGAATGGTATTGCATTGATTCCCCTTTTGTATGAGTTGTTTACATGTAAGGACCATTGTACATACCTAGGTAGCACTTACCATTCAGAGAGTATGACGTGATTTTAGCTTTAGTAAAATAGTTGTATGTGTGATGTTGTGAAATCTTAAGCTTTTATATTTTGGTACGATCGGTGATAGTCACCATTGATCAGACACCAGGCTTTGGTGATCAGTTAACTTTTAGCCCTGTTAGTAATGTAGCCCTTTGGTCTGCTACCTGCCAAACGTCTGTTTAATCCAGCAGTGTGCAGACTACTTATTTTCATAGGATTTTGAGTGTCAGTAAGTAGCATTCTGTACTGGAAAGTAGATTAGGCTTTTGAGGGGAAGGAGATTATTTACTTGGCCCTGCCTCCGAAACCCAGAGTGGAACAATAGTAGAACGGTTATGCCCCAAACAGGTGATCTCACACAGGCTCCCTCTCTAAGGTGTAAATGTTTCAATTGTTTATCATTTTCAGACTCAGGAAACTAACATTGTTTTAATATCATTGTCTAATCTTCAGACCTTATTCAGATTTTACCAATTGTTTCTGGACTAGAACCCAATGTAAGGTAACTGAGGCTTCATCACTTTTCTTGTCTCATTCCAGCTGGACTGGCTCCTCTGTTCTTTGTCTCTTCTGGCCTGCTCCTTTGGAAGAATGCAGGCCAGTTATTTTGTAGAATAGTCCTTAACTGGGGAATGTTTGTTTCCTCATAATTAGGTTGAATTAGCTATTACTATGATTGTTGTCAAATGGTGATTTTTCTAATTCCTTTCTTCCCTCCATTTGTATCAGTATGGATTCATAGAATCTTATTTTACTCAGTGTATTATGAGCTAATTCGTCGCTAGTATTTTAATGCTCAGTTTGTCTCAGACATGACTGAAGAGCACTCCTTTAAGCTGCCTCCCGTGTTCTTTTGACATGTCCCTATCATTTTTTGATACTTCCTTATTTATGATACAAGATATTCCCTGTGTATCTTGTACTTTCTTAGCCCTGGACTCAGCCCTGACTCCTTTAGTTTAAGGCAGGAGTTAGAATCCAGGATTGGGCTTCAGAGTGTACACTCAGTCACCATACTCTGCCACCTGTGACTAACCTTGACTTAGGTTCTTTCATAAGTGACTGAATGTATATACAGCTAGTGCTCAACTTACGACCACGATTGGTTCCGACAGACTGATCGTAACACGATTTGGTCGTAAGTTGAGTAGGATATATGTACAGTACTGTGAAATGATGTTATAAAAATCTTTAAGTCACATTTTATCATAATTTTCTTTCATTGTTATATATCATAATTTTCTTTGTTCATTTTATGCCATTGTATCATCTCTACACCATTTTGTTTCTTATTTTTACATTCGTCAGGTTTAAGTAAAACACTGCATTACCAGTACAACTGGTTTAATATTTGCAAAACATACAAAATTACAAAATACAGGTGCATACAAAAACTGCTCCAGACACAGAGCAGTTGTGGCTAGCGATTGTGGTCATAAAGTCGAGTGGTTGTAAGTTGCATAGGTCATAAGGCGATCAATACCTGTATAGGATAAATTCCAAGAGATAAGATGATTGGGTCAGAGGTTATTTTGATAGCTACTGCTGACTGATGACAGTATTGTGTGTATGACTCTGTTCTGAGAATGTTGCTGTGCTACTTCTGACTGTCAGAGTGTTTCCCTTGCAACCATCTCCAATACCCTGGAAACTTGTAGAGGCCCTGCTCCTTCACACACATGTTGCTGTGCTTACATTACAACTTTTATAGTTGCCACAGGATCCTTGTCTGGGATTCCCTCTTACGGATTTAGTCAAGAGCATTCTGAAAACATGGTATTTCTTGTATGTGTAATTGAAACTTCCAAATTAAATTTGCTTTGTATTTATTTACCAGTTACAGTTCAGTAGTTTAATAGTTTGCCGCTCTGTTTGCCACAATAGTAATGGCTGGTTGGCTCAGTGGTAGAGCATCGGCCTGGAGTATAGAAGTCCTGGGTTTGATTCCTGGTCAAGGCACACAGGAGAAGCAACATACGCTTCTCTACCCCTCCCCTCTCTCTCTCTCTCTCTCTCTCTCTTCCTCTCTCCCCCCAATCCCCACCCTGTAACCAATGGCTCATTCGAGCAAGTTGGCCCTGGGCACTGAGGATGGTACCATGGCCTCACCTCAGGTGCTAAAATAGCCCCATAGGAGGCTTGCCAGGTGGATCCTGGTCAGGGTACATGTAGGTGGGGGTCTCTCTCTCTGCCTCCCTGCCTCTCATTTAATAATTAGAAAAAAATAGTAATGAAGATGAAGATACTATATAGAAACTTTTAGGAAATAGCCAGAAGAAAGCAAATTTTTACCCTTGGAGTCTTTGCATCTTTTAGGAAGATGAACTGTTTTACCTTTCTGGAACCCAGTCTTTCAGAGCAGCCGTAGTTCTCAAATGAGGGTGACTTTGACCCACAGAGGGGTTTTTGTTTTTGTTTTTGTTTTTGACAGGGACAGAGAGAGTCAGAGAAAGGGATAGGTAGGACAGACAGACAGGAAGACAAGAAGGGAGAGAGATGAGAAGCATCAATTTTTCATTGCAGCACCTTAGTTATTCATTGATTGCTTTCTCATATGTGCCTTGACGGGGGCGGGCAGGGCGGGTTTCATCAAAGCAAGTGACTCCTTGCTCAAGCCAGCGACCTTGGGCTCAAGCTGGTAAGCCTTGCTCAAACCAGATTAGCCTGTTCTCAAGCTGGCGACCTCGGGGTCTCGAACTTGGGTGCTCCGCGTCCCAGTCTGATGCTCTATCCACTATACCACCGCCGGGTCAGGCCCACAGAGGGTTTTGACAGTATCTGGAGACATTTCTGGTTGTCCCAACCAGAAGCTGCTGCTGGCATCCAGTGGGCGTCCAGAGGCCAGAGATGCTGCTGCACCGACTTCCAATGTGCCAGTCATCTAAGTCTAAAATGTCAGTGTGAGGTGGAGAACTCCTTTTTTAGAGTAATTTATTAAAAGTGAACTGTTTCTGTTTTATAAGGGAGAATTGATACCTCTCTAGTGGCAAGGTTAGCTAATGAACTTGGAAGGATTGTGTGTTAGTAATTCCTCTGAACACTGCTCTGTTTGCCGCAATGATGAAAATTGTTTGGATTACAGAAAGAGAGGAAGTCACCTTTTCTGGCTGGGTTCTCCTGGCTTATTAACACCCTATAAGTGAAGAGTGTTTTCGGCACTGAAGTGAGATAGACACTCGTTCTTCTTGGGCATCTGTTAGATGTTTGACTTGTTTGCTTTGAGAGTTATGATCTTGAGAATAATTTCAGTTCTAGGTCTACTGGAGACCTGATATTATTTCTCATATGTCTTTTTAATGTTAGTCTGACAGTAAAGTTTAATATTGAACTAGAAATAGGCCAAGATTAAAATGGATAAGGAATGAATAATTCTCCATAGTTCATTTTTGCTCTTTCTTTTAGGAAAGTGTTGGTTTATTGACTCTGGGGAAAGAACGAAAAAAGTATGTGTAAAAATCTAAGGATGGTTATAAATGCAGCGTTATTTTACTTGGAAAATGCTCACTCTAAAAGCAAAAGAAATTTCTACTTTCATAAGAACATTGGAAACCATTTGTAAAATTGACATTTTTAATGCAGTAGGTTGATACAGTTTTAACAGTGATTTCTGGCCACAAGTAATGGTGCACAAGTCATTTTATTCTTAAACAGATTGGGTTTTTTTTTTTTACAAAATGGAGCCAAGCAGAATCTAAAATATAGGATAGAATGAGCACCCCTTATCCCTGACCTTCTGTGCATATTATTACTTTTACAGAAATTTTTAAATTTTAGTATTTTAATTTTGGGGCAAGCTATTGGAAGAATTTTTTTTTTTTTTTTTTTTTTTTTTACCCTGTCAGGTACTGTTGTTTATTTCCCCCATTGACCTTATAATGAAGTCTGTCTGTTTTTTAGTGGCCACCAAATTCTGTGTTCAGTTTTAGCCAGTGAAGAGCAGGGAGGGAGCAGGTGTGGAATAGGCTGCTGCTTCCTGCCTCTGTTAGCCTGTCCTTGCTCTGCCTGCTCTTCTCACTGCGAAGGACAAGCTGTCTGGGAAAGGTCGGTGACCGAGAAGTAAACAGGAATGCTAGGACATGTTTTCTCCATCAAATTAGAGATGAATTTCTGTTGATCTATGATGAGGGACACTAGCTTGCCCTCTTTTTTTTTTTTTTTTTTTTTACAAAGAAAAAGAACTACATCTCTTTAAGAAGCGGGTAGATCAACAGAACCACCCACCGCCATGGTTTAATGTAAAGACAGAATTTGAGGAAAACTCCCCTCTTCCCGACATTGTGACTTATTTTCTCCCCGTTAGGTGATATTTATATTAAGAGCCTTTTTGACGATCTCAATTCAAGAAATTGCCTCTTTTTCTGGGATAGGAAAGCAGGAAATGTCTACTGAGATTTGCCAGTAAAATAGTACTGAATTTTAGCTTTGCTAATTTGCTAGTCTACAGAAAGGCATGCCTGTTCTTTGAGTTTGTGATGTCTATAGGTAGGAATCAGCTAAAATGGTTGATTACTAAGTAGCTGGTATTGCTAAACTGTATAATTTCTTTGAGTTTTATTCTTTTCCCCCTTCCCCACTACTAGTTTAATAAATATTTCAGAATTATAAAACGCTTTCCAAAAAGGTAGAATACTTAGCCTATTCTTCTGAAATATGTTTCTTCTTCTCAGTTTACTAACGTTTTGAGGGTGAGTTCTTGTTCCCCTTCTCTATCCTGAAGTTTGTTTCGTATACTGATGGAGGTGGGGCTTTTCCAGATTTTGTAGTGAGATAAGAAGCCTCTACTTGGAGGATTAATTATACCTGGAAAGGATGATATACTTGTAGTTATTGTTTTCAAATTCCTTATTTTCAGGAAACTGATTATGTCAATAATGGAATTGTCTGATAATAAGATTACATTGTCTAGTTAAGGTCACTTTGGAAGAAAATGAATGCCAGCTTTTCTTTTTCTTTTTTTTTTTGTGAGACAGAGAGAGTCAAAGCGAGGGACAGATAGGGACAGACAGACAGGAAGGGAGAGAGATGAAAAGCATCAATTCTTGCCTGACCAGACGGTGGCGCAGTGGTGGATAGAGAGTCGGACTGGGATGCAGAGGACCCAAGTTCGAGACCCCGAGCTTGCCAGCTTGAGCGTGGGCCCATCTGGCTTGAGCAAAAGCTCGCCAGCTTGGACCCAAGGTTGCTGGCTCCAACAAGGGGTGGCTTGGTCTGCTGAAGGCCCGCATTCAAGGCACATGTGAGAAAGCAATCAATGAACAACTATGGTGTTGCGATGGCAACGAAAAACTAATGATTGATGCTTCTCACCTCTCTCCATTCCTGTCTGTCTGTCCCTATCTATCCCTCTCTCTGACTGTCTCCCTGTCCCTGTTAAAAAAAAAAAAAAGCATCAATTCTTTGTTGCGGCACCTTAGTTGTTCATTGATTGCTTTCTCATATGTGCCTTGACCGGGGCTACAGCAGACCGAGTGACCCCTTGCTCAAGCCAGCAACCTTGGGCTCAAGCTGGTGAGCCTTGCTCAAACCAGATGAGCCCGTCCTCAAGCTGGTGGCCTCGGGGTCTCGAACCTGTGTCCTCCATGTCCCATGTCTGATGCTCTATCCACTGCGCCACTGCCTGGCCAGGCTGAATGCCAGCTTTTGCAGCCTTTCCCTGTTTGATTTTCTTCAGGGTGTCATTTATTTTAGGTTTACTCATCAGTCTCAGAGGTGAATGTTTCTACGGTGAGTGGCAGGGCAGTGCTGGTCTGTGTTGGTGAGATCTTCCTCACTGTGCTTCTCCATCCTTACACTTGTGCTAGCTAAAGATTGGTGCCTGCTAGTCACACACGGCTGTTTCGATTTTTTTTTTTTGACGGGGGGAGAGAGATGAGAAGCATCAACTTGTTGCTACAGCACTTTAGTTGTCAATTGATTGCTTTTTATATGCACCTTGACAGGGCAGCTCAAGCCGAGCCTGTGACCCCTTGCTCCAGCCAGCAACCTTGGGATTTTGAACCTGGGACCTCAGTGTCCCAGGTCAACAGTCTATCCACTGTGCCACTGCCAGTCAGACATTGGCTGTTGTGATCTTAAAAGGTGGCTAGTCTCAACTGAGAAGTGCCATGTGTGTAAGATGCACACCAAATACCAAAGACTTCATATAAAACACATGTAAAACATTTCTAATAAATTTATATATTGATTACATATTGAAATAATATTTTGAATATGTTGGGTAAAATAAAATTCATTAATTTCATCTATGTGCTTTTACCACCTAATGCGGCTACTAGAAAATATAAAATAGCATCTGTCTCACCCTGTTTCTGTTGGACCATGTGCTCTAGACTGTTTGTTTCTTCAAGACAAACCCTGCCCCCTGCTCACTGAAGAAGAATCTGGTTTTTTTTTCTTCACAGTGGTTTGCCACCCCTTCCAGAGGGAGGGGTTATGATCACATTCTCTTAGTGCTGTGTGACTGACTGGGTCTTGTCATTTGTTTTGTTTTGCTAGTGATGATGGCCAAAGAGAAGCCACCAATAACTGTAGTCGGAGATGTTGGCGGGAGCATCGCAATCATAGTGGTATGCTTATGTCTTCCATCATGTGCAGAGATGACACCTCTGGCTCTTACTGGTTGTCCACTTTGGGTTGTATTTACAGTAATGATAATAGATTTAAGTGGCTCTGCCCTTTCTCACCCACACTCCGTAGGGGCAAGTAGAGATTTTTATATAGATGAATAGGGATTATGATAACCGACAGGTGTAAAAAGAGCACAGTAACTCCTGTAAGAAAAGTCAACCCCGTAAGTAACCTTTGTCTTAAGGGCTGTAGGGCCTGTCAAAGCAAGCTGACTACTCAGCCATAAGCTTTAGGGCCCTGAGGTGAACTAAAGACAAGCTATTTCATCTTTATTAATGCGAACAGTGTCAGTCTTGGTACTTGAACATGATCCATTTGCTCCCAGCTCCAAATGCCTTTGCTGAGCCAGAGGCTCGTCCTTCTCACAGCTTGTTTCATGTCTGTACCTGTTTAACTTTCTCTCAGTAACAATAAATGGGACACTGGCTATGTCAGATTATCTTGAAATTTGAAACAAGAAATGAGCCTTGGTGGTCATAAACTCTGGCTGTGAATGTCACATATGACTGCAAGGCTGTCTTGCTCTTTGTACTGACATCCACACAAAATGCAGTCCATGTAGGTCTGTTGCCATTGCTGATGTTGAACCCTTTTTATCTACTCAGGTAGATAGCTCTGAGTTTTGATTCACTGTCCTCTGAAACGAGGGCAGAGAGTGTGTATTCATTCGTAGGCGGGGCCAGAGCCGCTCCCTGACACTACTCCAATCTCTTCTCAGGATGACATTATTGATGATGTGGAAAGTTTCGTTGCTGCTGCAGAGATCCTGAAGGAGAGAGGCGCTTACAAGATCTATGTCATGGCCACTCACGGCATTCTGTCTGCAGAGGCCCCCCGCCTGATTGAAGAGTCCTCCATTGATGAGGTCTGTGTGCTTTTAAGGGGTATGGAACATTAGCTCAAGTCAAGGTTTTATGCCCTGTTTTCTGTGAATAGTGAAATGACTCAGTATTGTGTACCCCTCTCCAGATGACCTATGGTGGCTAGCATTTGTTGGGGCAGTTATATAGTTAGGAATAGATGTCTATTTTTTTTCTGTCGTGCTTTTATTTATTTTTTATTTTTTGTTATTTTTTAAAATTTTATTTTATTAATTTTAATGGGGTGACATTAATAAATCAGGGTACATATATTCAAAGAAAACATCTTCAGGTTATCTTGTCATTCAGTTATGTTGCATACCCATCACCCAAAGTCAAATTGTCTTCTGTCATCTTCTATCTGGTTTACTTTGTGCCCCTCCCCTCCCCCCTCTCACTCACTCTCCTCCCCCCACAACCACCACACTCATGTCTATGTCTCTTAGTCTCTTTTTTTGTCCTACCTATGTATGGAATCATGCAGTTCTTAGTTTTTTCTGATTTACTTATTTCACTCCATATAATGTTATCAAGATCCATCCATTTTGTTGTAAATGATCCGATGTCATTATTTCTTATAGCGAGTAGTATTCCATAGTATATATGTACCACATCTTCTTTATCCAGTCGTCTATTGAAGGGCTTTTTGGTTGTTTCCACATCTTGGCCACTGTGAACAATGCTGCTATGAACATGGGCATGTGTCTTTACGTACCAGTGTTTCTGAGTTTTGGAGGTATATTCCCAGTAGAGGGATTGCTGGGTCATATAGTAGTTCTATTTTTAGTTTTTTGAGGAACCACCATACTTTCTTCCATAATGGTTGTACTACTTTACATTCCCACAAACAGTGGATGAGGATTCCTTTTTCTCCACAGCCTCTCCAACACTTGTTATTACCTGTCTTGTTGATAATAGCTAATCTAACAGGCGTGAGGTGGTATCTCATTGTAGTTGTGATTTGCATTTCTCTAATAGTTAATGAAGATGAGCATCTTTTCATATATTTGTTGGCCATTTGTATTTCTTCCTGGGAGAAGTGTCTGTTCATGTCCTCTTCCCATTTTTTTATTGGATTGTTTGTTTGTTGTTGAGTTTTATGAGTTCTTTGTATATTTTGGATATTAGTCCCTTATCTGAGTTGTTGTTTGAAAATATCATCTCCCATTTAGTTGGTTGTCTGTTTATTTTGTTGTCAGTTTCTCTTGCTGTGCAAAAACTTCTTAGTCTGATGTAGTCCAATTCATTTATCTTTGCCTTCACTTCCCTTGCCTTTGGAGTCAAATTCATAAAGTGCTCTTTATAACCAAGGTCCATGAGTTTAGTACCTATGTTTTCTTCTATGTAATTTATTGTTTCAGATCTTATATTTAGGTCTTTGATCTATTTTGAATTAATTTTAGTACAAGGAGACAAACTGTAATCGAGTTTCATTCTTTTGCATGTGGCTTTCCATCCAGTTTTCCCAGCACCATTTGTTGAAGAGGCTTTCTTTTCTCCATTGTGTGTTGTTGGCTCCTTTATCAAAAATTATTTGACCATATATATGTGGTTTTATTTCTGGACTTTCTATTCTGTTCCATTGGTCTGAGTGTCTATTTTTCTGCCAATACCATGCTGTTTTGATTATCGTGGTTCTATAATATAATGTGAAGTCAGGTATTATAATGCCCTCAGCTTTGTTCTTTTTCCTTAGGATTGCTTTGGCTATTTGGGTTTTTTTCTAGTTCCATATAAATCTGATGATTTTTTGTTCCATTTCTGTAAAAATTGTCATTGGAATTTTGATGGGAATTGCATTAAACTTGTATATTGCTTTGGATAATATGGTCATTTTGATTATATTTATTCTTCCTATCCAAGAACAAGGAATATTTTTCCATTTCATTGTATCTTTTTTGATTTCCCTTAACAATGCTTTGTAGTTTTCATTATATAGGTCCTTTACATTTTTTGTAATGTTTATTCCTAGGTATTTTATTTTTTTTGTTGCAACCGTGAAGGGGATTATTTTTTTTAGTTCATTTTCTAATGTTTTGTTGTTGGCATATAGAAATGCTATGGACTTTTGTATATTAATTTTGTATCCTGTGACCCTACTATATTGGTTTATTGTTTCTAGTAATCTTTTTGTGGAGACTTTGGGGTTTTCGATGTATAGGATCATATCATCTACAAAAAGTGAAACCTTTACTTCCTCCTTTCCGATATGGATGCCTTTTATTTCTTTGTCTTGTCTGATTGCTCTGGCTAGAACTTCTAGCACCACGTTAAATAAGAGTAGAGAGAGTGGACAACCCTGTCTTATTCCTGATTTAAGGGGAAAAGTCCTCAATTTTATGCCATTTAATATGATGTTAGCTGATGGTTTATCATAAATGGCCTTTATTATGTTGAGATATTTTCCTTCTATACCCATTTTGTTGAGTATTTTAAACATAAAATTTTGTTGTATTTTATTGAATGCCTTTTCTGCATCGACTAATAAGATCATGTGGTTTTTGTTCTTTGTTTTGTTGATATGGTGTATTACATATGTTGAACCATCCTTGAGATGAATCCCACTTGATCATGGTGTATTATTTTTTTAATATGTTGTTGTATTTGATTTGCTAGGTTTTTTTTGGGTTTTTTTACAGGTACAGAGTCAGAGAGAGGGATAGATAGGGACAGACAGACAGGAATGGAGAGAGGTGAGAAGCATCAATCATCAGTTTTTCATTGCCGTTGGGACACCATAATTGTTCATTGATTGCTTTCCCACATGTGCCTTGACCGCGGGCCTTCAGCAGACCGCGCAACCCCTTGCTGGAGCCAGCGACCTTGAGTCCAAGCTGACGAGCTTTTGCTCAAGCCAGATGGGCCTGCGCTCAAGCTGGTCTCGAACCTGGGCCTTCTGCATCCCAGTCCGATGCTCTATCCACTGCGCCACTCCCTAGTCAGGCAGATTTGCTAGTATTTTATAGCATCTGTATTTATTAAATATATTGGTCTGTAGTTTTCTTTTTTGTGCCGTCCTTGCCAGGTTTCGGTATGAGGGTTATGTTGGCCTCAAAATGTGTTTGGAAGTATTGCTTCTTCTTCAATTTTTTAGAAGACTTTGAGTAGAATGGGAACCAACTCTTCTTTGAATGTTTGATAGAATTCGCTAGTATAGCCGTCTGGGCCTGGACTTTTATTTTTGGGGAGGTTTTTAATAGGTTTTTCTATTTCCTCCCTGCTTATTGGTCTGTTGAGGCTTTCTACTTCTTCATGACTCATTCTAGGAAGATTATATTTGTTCTAGGAATTTATCCATTTCTTCTAGATTGTTGAATTTGGTGGCATATAGTTTTTTCATAGTATTCTACAGTAATTCTTTGTATATCTCTGATATCTGTGGTGATTTCTCCTCTTTCATTCTGGAGTTTGTTTATATGAGTCCTTTCTCTTTTTTTCTTGGTGCGTCTTGCCAAGGATTTGTCAATTTTGTTCATCTTTTCAAAGAACCAGCTTCTTGTTTTATTAATTTTTTCTATAGTTTTTCTTTTCTCTATTTCTTTTTTATTTTAATTTATTTATTTATTATTTATTCATTTTAGAGAGGAGAGAGAGAGAGTGAGAGAGAAAGGGGAGAGGAGCAGGAAGTATCAACTCCCATATGCGCCTTGACCAGATAAGTCCTGGGTCTTGAACCAGCGACCTCAGTGTTCCCAGGTCGATGCTTTATCCACTGCGCCAACACTGATCAGGCTCTTTTCTCTATTTCATTTATTCCTGCTCTGAGTTTTATTATTTCCTTTCTTCGGCTGGTTTTGGGTTGTTCTTCTTTTTCTAGTTCCTTAAGGTGTGAAATTAAGTGGTTTACTTGGGCTCTCGTTTGTTCATATAGGCCTGAAGTGATATAAACTTCCCTCTTATTACTGCTTTTGCTGCGTCCCAGAGATTCTGATATGGCGTATTGTCATTTTCATTTGTCTGTATGTATCTTTTGATCTCTATGCTTATTTCTTCTTTGACCCACTCATTTTTTAAAAGTATGTTGTTTAGTTTCCACATTTTTGTGGGTTTGTTTGCCTCTTTTTTGCAGTTGAATTCTAGTTTCAAGGCTTTATGATCAGAAAATATGCTTGGTACAATTTCAATTTTTCTGAATTTGCTGATGTTATTTTTGTGGCCCAACATATGATCGATTCTTGAGAATGTTCCATGTACACTAGAGAAAAATGTGTACCCTGTCACATTGGGATGAAATGTCCTGTAAATGTCTATCATATCCAATTGCTCTCATGTTTCATTTAAGGCCAATATTTCTTTCTTGATTTTCTATTTGGATGAATGATCTAGAGTCGTCAGCGGTGTATTGAGGTCTCCAAGTATGATTGTATTTTTGTCAGTTTTTGTTTTTAGGTCAGTCAGTAGCTGTCTTATATATTTTGGTGCTCCTTGGTTTGGCATATATATATTAAGAAGTGTTACGTCTTCTTGATTCAGTGTCCCCTTGATCATTATGAAATGACCATTTTTGTCTCTGATTACTTTTGCTGTCTTATAGTCAGCATTGTTGGATATGAGTATTGCTACACCTGCTTTTTTTTTTAATGTTACTTGCTTGGAGTATTGTTTTCCAGCCTTTCACTTTGAATTTGTTTTTATCCTTGTTGCTTAGATGTGTTTCTTGTAGCCAGCATATAGTTGGATTTTCTTTTTTAATCCAGTCTGCTACTCTGTGTCTTTCTATTGGTGAGTTCAATCCATTTACATTTAGTATAATTATTGACACTTGAGGGTTTGTTTCCTATTGCCATTTCATATATTGCTTTTTGTTAGTTTTGTTTCTTGTTTGATACTTCTCTTGTTTTTCTGTCATTTGTTTTTGTTTGGTTGTAATCCATACTTATTTCCTCTGTTACTTCCTTTTGCAAGTCATGTGCTTCTATGGTGGTTTTTTCAGGGGTGGTTACCATTAAGTAATGAAAAGGGTACCTACCATGTTCATTGTAGTACACTATCTTATGAGTGCTTCTGCACTCCATCATCCTTTTCTACTGTTAATCTTCGTCCTCTCCCCTTTATTGTTTTTGTCACAGTTTAAATTTGTTTTCTTTGTGTGTGTGTTCCTGGTGGAGCTTTTACTTGTGGTTTTGTTTTGTTTTGTTCTTTGTATCTAGTTGGAAAACCCCCTTTAGTATATCCTGAAGTGAGGGTTTTCTGATGATAAATTCCCTCATCTTTTCTGTATCTGTGAATGTTTTTATTTCTCCTTCGTATTTGAAGGATAGGTTTGATGGGTATAGTATTCTTGGTTGGAAGTTCCTCTCTTTCAGAACTTTAAATATTGGAGTCCAGTCTCTTCTAGCTTATAGAGTTTCTGCTGAGAAATCCAATGATAATCTAGTAGGCCTTCCTATGTATGTTGTATTCTTCTTTTCCCTGGCTGCCTTGAGAATTTTTTTTTTGTCATTGGTTTGTGCCAATTTCATTATGATGTGCTTTGGAGTAGGTTTGTTGGGGTTAAGATAACTCAGTGTTCTGTTTGCTTCTTGAATTCGAGGCTTTATTTCTTTCCACAGGCTTGGGAAGTTCTTGTCTATTATTTGTTTGAATATGTTCTCCATTCCATTTTCTCTCTCTTCTCCTTCTGATATACCTGTTATTCTTATGTTACTCTTTTTTGGTGGAGTGAGACAATTCCTGTAGGGCTTTCTCTTTTTTTTTTTTTTTTACAGCGACAGAGAGAGAGAGTCAGATAGAGGGATAGATGGGGATAGACAGACAGGAACGGAGAGAGATGAGAAGCATCAATCATTAGTTTTTTGTTGCCGTTGCGACACCATACTTGTTCATTGATTGCTTTCTCACATGTGCCTTGACCGCGTGCCTTCAGCAGACCGAGCAACCCCTTGCTGGAGCCAGCGACCTTGGGTCCAAGCTGATGAGCTTTTGCTCAAGCCAGATGGACCCACGCTCAAGCTGGCGAGCTCAGGGTCTCGAACCCTCTCTGTTGTGCCTCAAGTTGCCTATCTTCTATGTCACTAATCCTCTCTTCTATCTGGCCTGTTCTGTTAGCTAAGCTTGTTACCTCGTTTTTCAGTACATGAATTGAGGTTTTCATCTCTGTTTGATTTGTTTTCATAGTTTCGATTTCCTTGGTAATATATGCTTTGTGTTCATTGAATTGTTTTCTGAGCTCCCTAAATTGCCTTTCTGTGTTTTCTTGTATATTTCTGAATATTTTTAGGATTTCTATTTTAAATTCTCTGTCATTTAATTCCAATGTTTCCAATCTATTAAAATTTTTTTCTATAGATTTTTTCCTCATCTGTGTGTGCTACCTCTCTGTCTTTTGTATCCATGATATTCAATTTCCTTTTTCTTAATGGCATCTGAGGGTGATTTTGTTAATAACACTAATGTGAATTAATAAAAAAGTAAAAAGTAAGAAAAAAGAATAGACAATAAAAAAGACAATCAATAAAAAATTTTTAAAAAAATAACAAATTAGCCTGACCAGGCGGTGGCGCACTGGATAGAGCATCGGACTGGGATGTGGAAGACCCAGGTTCGAGACCCCAAGGTCACCAGCTTGAGCGTGGGCCCATCTGGCTTGAATAAAAGCTCATCAGTTTGGACCCAAGGTCACTGGCTCCAGCAAGGGGTTGCTCGGTCTGCTGAAGGCCCGCGGTCAAGGCACATGTGAGAAAGCAATCGGTGAACAACTAAGGTGTCGCAACGGCAACCAAAAACTAATGATTGATGCTTCTCATCTCTCTCCGTTCCTGTCTGTCTGTCCCTATCTATTCCTCTATCTGACTCTCTCTCTGTCCCTGTAAAAAAAAAAAAAAAATTTAAACAAAAATTATTATTTTCCATTTTTTTCTCTCCTTCCCTCTTTGAGAAAATACCATGCAAAACTGAGAATTATATTGTGCTAAATGGAACAAAAACTACTTATAACGGGGGGCCTGAGTTGGGGAGAAGTGATAAAGGGGCAAAAAAGGAGGTAGGGACCCACAAAAGGCAAAAAAGGAAAAAATTTGGATCAAGAATAATATAATTTGCTTGTAAATGATGGTCGAAGGAGAGATATAGTGAAAGGGATAAGAAGGAAACAAGAAAAAGAAAACAAAACAGAAACAAACAAACAAAAAACAGCAAAAAAAAGCTATTGTATTAAGTGGAACAAAAACTACATAGAATGGAGAGCTGGGGTTGGGAGGAATGCTAATGAATTAAAAAGTGAAGTAAAAAGCACATAAAATGCCACAAAGAAAAAATTTGAATCCAAAATAAAATAGCATGTTCGTGAGTGAGGATCGAATGAGAGGAAAAGTAAAGAAGAAAATAAGAGAGAGGGAGAGAAAAGAAAAAGGAGAAAACGAAAAGAAATAAAGAGAGAGTTAATAAGGGTTTTGGAGTATAACCCTCATAGAGAGAAAGAAAAAAGAAAAGAAAAAAAAGGGAAATGTAACACTTATGGATAATGTAGTTAAAGATGAAGAGAAAAGAGTAAGACAAAGATAAGAAAATGAAAGAAATAAAAAATGGTGGAAAAAGTTATAAAGTTTGTGGATTTTTGTTGATATTGAGAGATTATCTTCTTCCTTTTTCCTTCCTCTCCCTCTTAATGGTCGGTGGCCCTGTACCCCAGGCTCTGCCCCTGTAGCATGCTTAGGTAGAGATTTGCAGTTGATGTGTTGCTATGGTGATGTCATATACAAGGCCTCAGTCTCATTGGTAATTGGGTCTTGTTAGCATTTGCAAGCTCCAACAATGGGAGAGTCCGTTTTCTTGAAGCCTCTCTCCTTCCTGAATTAGCAGCCTGGTGATCCAGCTATGAGGTTGCCACTGCCACTGCCTGGATAGTGAGAGGCTCAGAGAGCTGGCAAATCTCCACTCTATCCCCACTCAACACAGAGCTCTGGGTAAGGCTCTGTCAGTCAGAGCCCTCAGCGTAATCAGGCAGGGCTGAGAGCCAATTACTCTCAAGGTGACTTTCTATGAGCCTCCAGTCATGTCCAGTATGTCTCAGCCCTCTGTGGGACCACTCTCCCCAGGCTTTTTGCACTTTGTATCCTGTCTTGGCTAAGAAGAAGATGCCCTAGTTGCTACCTGCAGAACAGGAGGTCTTAAAATCTGCCACGTCCTTCTTTTTAGCGCACAGCCCTGAGTATGAAAGCTCTGCTAATCAGAGCCACCAGCATAGGCAGGTTTTTCACCCTTTATCGGCTGACTGGAAGTTGCCCCCGCCCCTCCGTGCAGATCAAGAACCATTAAAAAATATAACGTCTCTTGTCTTAGATTGCTGAGCTGAGAGACACCTTGTCAGCCAGAGCCGCGTAAGCTAGTTGGGCGGTGAGCCTACTGTGAATTAAGCTAACCTGAGCAATTGGATTCACAGATTTGCTACAGAGACTGTTTGCAAGCTGCCTGTGCTCCCCTCCCCCAGTGCTAGCATGAATGGCTGGCGAGGGCGCCCCGCCCGGAGAAGACCAGGCATAGGGAAGTTCGTTTTCTTGCTCTCCCCGCGCTGTTGTTGGTGGAGCAGGAATTACACCATTCCTCTGCTCACAGCCCACGCAGGAGTCTCTGACCCTGCCCCTCTGCCCGGGAATGCAGGCACCCACGCCCGGGGTCCTAAGAGGAACCTTTTGCCCACTGCGCGTGCTCGCCAACCAGGATATCTGGGTAATGGAGGCTGCCGCTCACCCGCCTCTGCCCGGACCTGCGCCGGCGTTAGCTCGCGCGGGCTGAGCCACGGCGGGCCCACTCTTTCCTCGGCTTGCACATCTGTGCCACAGCCCGGCTCCTTCCACACCCAAAGCTCTCACTCTCAGTTCCAAGTGAAAGCAGCCCTTGCTCAGGTTAGTGAGGGAGGCGGAGTGTTCCGTTCTCCATCTATTTCCTTCAGGATTGTTCATGAATTTAGTCAGTTTTTCACCCCCTCATACCTTTTTTGGGTTCACTGTGTGGGACCCACCCACAGACACTCCAGAGATCGATTTTTCTGTCATTGGTTGTAGAACTTGTTGAATTTTTGAGAAGTATCGGGAGCGCTCCTCGCGGCGCCATTTCTCTGACATCCAGATGTCTATTTTTATAAAGATTTGCTTTATGGACTTCAGTCTAATTTGTATTTCAATATGATTTCTCTGAAGACTAGAATTCTTGCCCAACAATATGGAATTTTTGCACAGTGCTCAAACTTAGCCTATTATTTCTGCATACAATGATAATGGCATTCAGAATCTTATGTTTTGAACCATGAAACCTTTCCCTTGTGGAAAGTTGGTTAAGCTTAGTTTGTAAAAACCATACTCTGTGGAGTAAGGTTTTGTAGGTTGAGACCTGGGCTACGGGTACTAAATGTTAGGTAGACTTTTCTATGTGGCCATGTTGGGCATATCAGTAACAGTGTTTGTTTTTCCTTGCTGCTATGACCAGGTGGTGGTGACCAATACTGTCCCTCACGAAGTACAGAAGCTGCAGTGTCCCAAGATAAAGACTGTGGATATCAGTCTGATTCTTTCTGAAGCAATTCGGAGAATCCACAATGGGGAGTCCATGGCATACCTTTTCCGAAACATCACTGTGGATGACTAGCTTTCACGGTTGCCTTGACCCTGGGCCTCCCAAGGACGACAGTGGCATCAATTATGTACACAGTGTTTCCTTTCCAGGAAGTCAGACAGTCCCTCCTGCCAAGTTCGATAGATAGAAGGCATACAGATAGTCAAGAGGGAGACAAAGCTACTAGATAAATGGCTTTAAATGTGTGCCCTCATCATCCTGTTCCTTAAAAAAAAGTTATCACACTTTCCTAAAAATCTTTTGGCATTGCAGAGGAGTTCAAGGCAGGTAAAGTTTGAACTCGGTCCTGTTCATTCAGCTGTTTCAACCACAGGGAAATGTATATTATGTTGAATTCAGTTAGGGAAGCTGAGCACCTGGCTCTTTCCATTCCCGTTCTCTCAGCCTCATATAAATCTTTTATAGAGAACCCTATTTTTCTCTGAGAAAATGCCGTGCCTACAGCCATTGAACAAAGGAGTGTTTGCACTCCTGCAAGGATGCCAGGGGGGCGGGAGCACTTCTCTAGGTGTGTGTGGTGCTCTTCAGTTACAAATAAATGATATTGTCTTGCTGGTCTCTTTGTGCCATTGCACAGACGCTCATGGACGTGCTTCCTGGTGACTGACTTTGGTCCGACTCTGCCGAATATAAGGGATGTACAATAAAGGGTTGTTAGGGTCCAAAGCTGGCCCCAAAGCCTAGACCTAAGCCTCTTTCTGCAGGTCCTCTTTTGTTCCTAAGCATTGAAGTTAAATCCTTGTTGAATAATATAGTTAAGATCTACATTTATAAAAATAGAATTATACTTTTTTCTATTATAAGTGACACTTTTGTTTATTGCATTACTTAGACTGCACCTGGCCTTCCTACCCAACATTTAAAATTACATAATCAGAACTCATTTTATACCCAATTTGTCTTCTAGACCCTGTTGCAAATACGGCATAAACTTTCTTTGCCTTTTAGTCCAATCCAAGTCAGAACAGTGTAATGGGGGGAGGAGGGGCTGCTTACTGGTTTTGTTAGTTTTTAAGAGATAATAAAGGACAGTTTGCTTATTTGTACAGTTGCATTTCTCTGCAGAGAAGTTCCCTTGATATTTTACCCCTTTCCTAATGACTAGAAAGTCCCCAACCCACATTCAAGACTTGGGACACAGTAGCTTTTCAGACATACAGATAAGTTGCCTTCTGTTGATAGGACAAATAGGGGCATTTTGGCAAAGGACTTTCTTATAAACTGATGGTCATGGTATTAGAGGAAGGGCCTTGGACTGTTCCTCAGGACACCTGATTCTTGTCACAGGTCAGGCAGGTGGCCAGGCCTTCCTGGGCCTCTGTCATTTGTAGTAAAAAGGGAGGTTTGGAATTGAAAGTAAAGATCCTTTCAACTCAAATTTCATTTATACCTTCGGTTAATACTGTATTTCCCCATATATAAGACACTCCCATGAATAAGACACACCTTAATTTGGGGGCCTGAAATTAAAAAAGAGAGAGAGAGAGGCGCGAAAAAGTGGGAAATGCAAGTAAAAAAAAAATCTATACCCGCTGTATAAGACACATCCAGTTTTAGACCCCCAAATTTGGGAAAGGGTACGTCTTATACATGGGGAAATACCATATTGCTCGCCCTATGTCTCTAAATACAGATTTTAAAATGTTTTTTTTCTGAAGTGGGAAGGTAGAAAGACTCCCACATGCACCTGACTGGGATCCACCCGGCATGCCCACCAGGGTGCAATGCTCTTCCCGTTTGGGGCATTGCTCTGTTGCAACTAGAGCCATTCTAGCACCTGAGGCAGAGGCCATAGAGCCATCCTCAGCACCCGAACCAACTTAGCTCCAATGGAGCCTTGGCTGTGGGAGGGGAAGAGAGAGAGAGATGAGGGAAGGGGAGGGGTGGAGAAGCAGATAGTCTCTTCTGTGTGCCCTGGCCTGGAATTGAACCAAGGACTTCTACATGCTGGGCTGACACTCCACCACTAAGCTAACCAGCCAGGGCCTGAAATGGGGTTTTTTTTGTTGTTTATTTATTCATTTTAGAGGAAAGGGAGAGAGAGAGAAGGGGGGCAGGAGCAGGAAGTTTCAACTCCCATATGTGCCTTGACCAGTCAAGCCCAGGGTTTTGAACCGGCAACCTCAGCATTCCAGGGCAACGCTTTATCCACTGCGCCACCACAGGTCAGGCCTAAAATGTATTTTTTTATTGAAAGCGTTTAGTAGGATTTATTTCTTGGGATTAGAATGAGAATATATTAGACTATGCCCTTTATGTTGGTATTCAGAACCCTCATATGTGCCTGGCATGATACCAGGTCTTCAGGGTACGGAAATGAAAACAGGAGGACTCAGGGAACTGGGGGAGCTGATATTCTGGCCATGGCTGGTGTAGTGGCAGTGACGTTCTTATGGGAAGTCACTGAACAAAGATTTCAGAAAGCCCCTCCCTGCACCGCAGCCCCCCCATACAGCTGATGCCCAACCCCAAGGCTTTAACTTTGGGGCTAGCTTTAAGGAAGGTTGGCACACCAGTGCACAGAAGAGTACAAATAATTTGTTCTTTTGAAGATAACTATCTGAAAGGCCTGTGTACCAGGCACTGGGAATAGAATGGTGAGCCAAGTCCTTGGTGTTACCCTTATGGAAGTTATGGACTTGTGTTGAACTCTAGTCCCAGGGAAACTAAGAATTTGAATTTGAGAGCAGTTAAAATAGTTAAGTGCAGATGCATTCACAGGTTTTCTTTAGCTTTTCCTGAATGTATTGTATTACGTTTTCTGGAAGAACCTGGTATGTGGAAATCAAGCCTCAATTGTTGAGTGCACCAAGTTCATCTACCCTGTCTAATCCTGCCCTGAAATGCTGGCACAGGATCTTTTGAGTGTTTTGAGATAAATTAGGCCAGCAGAGCAGAGAAAAGCTCTGTCATTGGTGACTAATTGGCACCACATGGGTGATGAGTGGTTTCTTCTAAATTATTCTCCCTTATAATTGGGTAGAATGACATGAGAACTGTCCCTAAGGGACCAAGGTCTCAGGACTGCACCCTTAGGTTTGTGCCACAAGTCTGCATAATTGAACAGCAGGTATACAAAGCATAGTTGCCCTGGTGCCCTCAAATCTCTGCGTTCTGAAATGCCTTGGCACAGTCCCATACCATCTTTCCTTTGAAGCGTTTACTCACAAAAATTATTAGTGGCACCGTAGATTGTGGCCAAGGCTTCCCCAGATCCCTATAGGAAAGGCTACCCTAGTGAGTCTGGGCAGGTTGGGCAAAGCGCTGACTTACTGCCTCGGCGCTGGTCACCTCTGGGCACGAGTTCATCCGCGGAATCCTCTGGGCGCGCGAGGACCACCACAACGGGTCGCACACAGCATGTTTACCCACCACCCCCGCCTCGTGGCTTAGTTCCAAACGTCTGTCCGCCGGCTGAGACCTGGTGCGAAGTAAGGCAGCCCTGGGCTCAAACATACAGAAACCTGAAGCTGAGGGTCAGCTGTGCATCAGACCCTGCCGGAGAGGCAGGCGCCGGCTCCGGAAGTCAAGAGTGGGAAGCCCGGCGGCAGTGTGCTCTTCTCTGTCCTCTAGGCAGGCTCCAGATGGTGACTGGTGCTTAGTGTAGCTGGGCCTGGGGGCACAGTGTCCCAGGACCCCTCAGGGTCCCTGAAAGGTCACAAAGGCATGGCGATCAGAGAGGGGACAGTGACCGCCCATCTGGCCGCAGGTGTTGACCGCTCCTGAGACTGCGCACAATGCGGCCCGCGACGGCTGCCACCACAGTCTCCCTCCGGGAGTTGGCCGACCTCGCCATTGGCACCCCAGAGGTGGGCGCTGTCAACTTCACGGCCCTTCACACGCTCCTCGTGGCTATGCTCAAAAACCTCCACCTGCAGGACACCCGGGTGGACTTCCAGTCCTTGTCACCTGAGCAGAGCAGCTTCTTTGAGACCCCACCCCCACGGGTCTCCCTCAGCACCCCACAGATGGCTGTGCCCAAGGAGAGGCGAAGGAGTACCGCGGCTAGGGTGCCGGCCCAAACACTGGAGAGCCAGGTGAAGAACCTGGGTGGGCAAGTCCAGGACCTTGGCAGGCAGGTCAAAGCCATGGACAGTCAGATGCAGGGCGTCCTGTCCCACCTTCAGTCCTTCACTACCCTGGCTGGGGGGCTGGACTTGGTCACCAAGGATTGGCTAGGAGAGCAGGAAAGGGCCACTTCCATGACCCAGATGGGGATGCCTGAGGTTGCCACCCTCGAGATGGTCACATCAGAGATGGCCACACCCAAGAAGACCACATCAGAGAAGACCACGTCTGAGGAAGCCACGCTGATGCCTAGCATGACCAAGCTGATACCCAAGATGACCAGGCAGGAGCCCGGGGTGGCAATGCCTATGCCTGAGATGGAGACACCTATGCCCAAAACAGCCAAGCCTGTGCCAGACATGATCATGCCAATGCCTAGGATGGCCACACTGATGCCGGAGAAGGCGCAAATGGGGTTGATGAAAATCTGGAAGGACAGTCCCCAGGTGAGAACAAGCCACCCCCTCTCCAGACTGCTCTCCAGCTCAGGCTGTTGTGAGCCACAGGACCACCCACCAATGGGGGGAGGAGGCTGCAGCTGGCAATTGTGGGCATGGTGGCAGTGCCAGGCCTTGGTGACAGCTCTGGCCCACGCTGCCCCCATTCTATCTTTCAGGCCATGGAACTGCTCCAGAGCGTCATAGAAGATGTGAAAACCCTGAAGGAAGCCCTGGCAAAAGACCAGGAAAAGGCGCAGGAGTTCCCAGACTTGAGCCCCATGGTGAGGGTGCCGGGACCTCACTCCTTCCTATGCAGCCCCCTTCCTCACCCTGTTTGCACAGAGGCTCACCCCCATTTACCAGACACCCAAGGATCTGAACCCACCCAGAGGGGAGCTGACAACTTCTCCACTCAGTCTAAGAGGAGGGTGTTGGATGAAGAGAGTTCTGGTTGTTACCCCCAACTTTGCCAACCCCCCAGCCACAGCTGCAGGAACACTTTCACTTGGACCTTTGTTTTCTTGGAGTGAAAGTACAAATCCTTCCGCATAAGCTTATGGGTGATTCCAGGCACTGCCTGCTCTGACAGTGACCAGTGACCAACCGCTCAGCCTCCAGAGGGGACTAGAGCTGAATGAAGACAGAGGGAGTGCAGGGAGAGGCTGACAATGGGCTTGAGGGAAAGAAAAAGCTCCAAGGGGTCAGGAGGGGAGGCCAATGGCCCAGGGGGACTCCACCCACTGGCCTTGTTTTGCCACTTTGATCTTTATCTGCCTTGAGACCCCAGTGGGGCTCATTTTAGCTCTGGGAAGCTTTGCTTTTGAAAATGTGGTATTTTTTTTATAGGTTGTTTTTGTATTTTTAGAGAAAAGGCTTGTTTTATTTACCTTTAGATTCTTAGATTCTAGAGGTTTGTGGAAATTGTAAGTTTCAGCAATTTGCTTTTAAACCACATAGCAGCTCAGAGGCCCTGAAGTACCTGATAAGGCTTGTCCTTGGGAGGCAGATCAGCCCCGTTCTGCAATCATGCAGTGTCTCATTAGTGGTTAGTCTGAAGTGAATCCCAGAACAAAGGTTCCCATCCCAGAATTAGCATGTGCTCCTGGCATATCTGTCCCTATCACCATCCTATCACACCCCATGTCCCTTCCTCTTGTTAGCTTACCCACCTTCTGTCTACCCTCTCCTCCTCTAAGATCCACGTACCCGTCCTTCTCTTCCCTGTGCCAGTGTGTGTGCAAGGGCCACAGGAGGGCCAGCTTTGACCCTCCACCTCTGAACTCTTCTTCTAGAAACTCCTGCAACGGATTGAAGAAGTAGAGAAGGTAGTCAGAGACCGGGAGGAAATCTTGGTAATGTCTGCCACTTCTGTGGGAAAGGGCCCCTGAAGGGGTGGGAGGGGGATGGGTGCCCACAGCCTGGCCCCCTCGTTTGGGCTCCCCAGACTCCCACCCTGGATGTCTGCATCCCTCCAGAGTAGGATGACATGTGTGCCCTTTGCCCTTCAGGGCACTGCCCCGGGGTTGAAGAGAAATCCTTTCTATCCCTGTCCAGTGCTCCATTAGGACCTACATGGGACAGGGAGCCAGCTGCCCACATCTCACAGTGACCTCTCCTTGAGGGCAGGGCTGTAGAAGGGTCCACTGATCCTGTTAGCTCAGTTCTGTTCCTAAAACTTCTGGGATTAAACTAGTTGTGTGTGTACACGCGCACTTATGTTGTCTGTTACTATCAGGGACCCTTCAGGCGGAAGATGACTTCGGTTCCTCATGGAGAAGTCACCATGGTCACCTGGGAGGAGCTGGAACAGGCAATTACTGATGGCTTGAGGTCCTCACAAATGGTGAGCAAATAGGGGCAAGGGCTGGGCGATGATCTTGGTGGGCTTCCCTGAGCCTCTCCCTTTTTTTACTATTGCATAGTGTTCCATTATGTGGGTGTTCATAATTTATTTCACAATCCCCTCTTATGGGTATTTTAAATGTTTCTCCTCAATTTTATAACAAGCAATGCTCCATGCATCATTCACATGAGTGAACACACTCCTAAGGGTAAATTCCTAGAAATGGAGTGTGCGTTTGCAATTTGGCAAGCTTTTGACGAACTGCCTCCTGTGAGTTTGGTTCCAATTTAGACCCCCCACCAGCAAAGTAGGAGAAAGATGGATTCTTACTTTTCATACCAGCACTGCCTGTAGGTACCCAGTTCTTTGAGCTTGACCAACTGGTTGGATGGAAAATGGTACCTGATCTACTTTTGTGGTATTTCAGAGTTCTTTTACACTCTGTCTCCTGAAATGTGCCAAGTCCATTCACTATTAGTGAACCAAGGTGACCAACCCTGGAAATAAAACCTTGTTATGAAGTCATTTGCTGATGGTGACTTTTACCCTTGGAGAAACTTTCACGAAGGCACCTGTCTCACATAGCCACATTGTTTTCAAATCCTCAGCTTTTCTTCATCTGTATAAAGTGGGTATTTTTCAAATGACCCTCCAGGTCGAGAATCAGCTGACCTTTTAATCTTAACATTTCCCTCCCCATGATTTTGTGCATCTGGGTCCCTCACAGAGGATCCCACTTGTATGTGCACACACAAGCAGGGGGAAGAGAGTGAACTTTTTGGTGCCCCCAAGTGGCCATCTTGGGTACGACAAACATTATCTGGGCAGTCCCAAGACTTTCTGAATTCTGGGTCCATCTTTAGAGGAAAGTACCATCACAAAGTGTTGGAAGAGGAACCTGTAACAGAAGGAGTGGCCTAGGGAAAGACTGCCTCTGCTTTTGCTGTTTAAAAATTTAAAAACTTTTCTTCAATTACAGTTGACATGCAATATTATAGTAGCTTCAGGTGTACAACATAGTGATCAGACATTTATAATGGCTGTTTTGGTGTTTTTTTAAGAGCCAAAGCTTTTTACATATACCATTGTCATGTGTTCTGAGTGAGCACACATTTGCCGGAAGCCACTGTGAGAGATCTTTAGGTAAGCATCTACCCTGAGACAGTCTCACTTCTCCCAAAGCTAAGAAAGTGTCAGTGTTTGGATAGTTGCTCACAATCCTGAACAACTCCAGAAGCAAGTGAGAATAAATATAAGAGCCGCAAGATTTTTAGAAGCAAGAGAACAAGCTCAGGTGATGACAAGTTTGGCCACAGCTGGAAGAATCTCACTGTCTCCAGCTGAGAGACCTCAGTGCACTGGACACCACCTCCCCAGACACTGTCAGTGGTCCCTTTAACATAAGTGTGAGACTGGGATTTCGAAACTCGGTGTTGTTACGGTCAATTATGGGTTTTGGCAGATGGTGGTAACTACCATTTTTTTTCTTTTTCTTCTCTTCCTCCCCAGCCACCCTCTCCTCTGCCCTTCTGCCCTTCTGCCCTTCTGTCCCACCTCTTGTACTTTTTCTAATGGTAAGAAGAAATAAAAGGCTTACCATAACCAGGACAATCCCAACTCTAGCACTCTCGTCAAAATTTGCTTATGAGAAGAAGTTTCTGACTTTCCTGAGACCCAGGCAGTGAACCTGGGGTGCCAGCTAGATCCATCATGATGGGAATTTCACGATGGAAGCATTTTCCAGTGGCCATTTTACTAAGTCTCTGGATTTTTTTTAAGTTTATTTATTGATTTCAACAAGAAAGGAAGTGGGAGAGAGGTAGAGACAGGAACATCAATCTGTTCCTGTATGTGCCCTGACCTGGGATCGAACTGGCATTCTCTGCATTTTGGGACAGTGCTCTAACCAACCAAGCTGTCCTAGCCAGGGCTGGTCTGTGGATCTTGAGTACAGATGTTCTTTTGTAGAAATAGCATACCCATGGTAAAGGACGTTTTCTGTTTGACGTTGTGGGTCCTGACAGGCTAGAGAAGGTAGAAAACAAAAATAAAAGGTCTTGTTTGCAGGCCCCCATGGAGAGAGAGGCAGGTGATCACCTGTGAGGTTGAGGTCACCGCTAGAATATTTTCTGCTGTGGGATCCAAAGATTAGCAGAGCAGTCTAAGAAGATTGAGCCTGATTTCAACCAACTGAGCAAAATGAATGAGTCTGGCCTCATGGTACGTCCCCCAGGGCAGCAGAAATAAGTATTTTTGGAACATCCTGAGGTCATGGAGATCTGGTGAAGGCAGTTGAGTACTGAAAACCCCAGTCCCAGAGGAAATTCTGGATTCCTCCTGTCTAGCAGGCAGTTCATTGTACATCTTCATTGTTCAGATCACAGTCTAATGGGTCACAGGAAAGGAGGGCCTTAAAAGAAATGCATTTTGGCTCAAAATAAACCTACCGAGTCGAGGATGCACATTCCCCCACACAGCAGCATCTCTGAAGTCGGGATGCATCTAAGAGTTGATGGCATTTTATATTCAAATGGCAGCGTGTTCCCTTTCCTTCAGGTGCATTACATAAGGGAGCACCTTAAAATGATACCATCTTAGGCATGCTGAAATACGGAGAGGGATGCACGAGGCACACTTCAATTAGAAAGTCCTCTGATAGGTCTTGGAAGGTGTAGAGAGTTAAATTGTCTTAACATTGAACTACTGTCATCTCTCTCTTGAAAGTGGAGAATCTCACTGTCTCCAGCTGAGAGACCTCAGCGCGCTGGACACCACCTCCCCAGACACTGTCAGTGGTTCCACTGTCTGTGGCCTGGGGGTGCAGTGTGGAAGGGACAAAGCCACAGAGGGCTGTTCTCCAGGTTTTCCCAACATGAAAGGGCTGTGTTGTTATGGTTTGCTATTTAGACATCTAGAAGATGAGTCTAAGGCATGGCTTGTGTTAGGAAGTCTACACTGGCACACATTATTTCTAATTCCTGTTCTCAGAAATGATGTGGTCTTATCATGCCATTAACAAAAACAACCAATCCTGTTCCAGGTCCCTGCCCCCACCTCTTTAGCTATTATATCCATTTTTCTAGGATTTCAGAGTGCTTGTTCCATAAAACTGTAACTTTGGTTTTAGTCACTATGGTAAGCTGAATAACGTCTCACATAAATGACCAAGTCTTAATACCCGGAACCTGGGAGTGTTAATTTATATGATGAAAGGGACTTCACAGGTATGATTAAGTTAGGGACAATGAGATGAGAGATTATCCTGTAATATTTTGGGGGGTGGAGGCAGGCTTGGGGTTATCACAAGATCTTGATGACAGGAAGGCAGAGGGAGATTCCACTGCAGAAGAGATGGTGATGTGACCTCAGAAGCAGAAATTGGAACCAAGCAACAAACCAAGGAATGTCAGCAGCTGTTAGAAGCTGAAAGAGTCAAAGAAACGGATTATCCCCTCAGAACCTCCAGAAGGAGCCTGCCTGGCTGTCAACCTTGGCTGTAGTCCTAGAGACACTGGATTTGGAGCTCTGAACTGCTGAACTGTGAGATGACAAATGTGTGTCCTTTTAAGCTGCTCAGTTTGTGGGACTTCATCTCAGTAGCCGCAGGAAACTTATTAATACAGCCATCTTTTCCCTCCTGAGGCAGTTCATGGTTTGCCGCTCTTGTAAGTTTATCTGAATTTTTGTGCCCTCTCTGGCATTCTTGTTTCTGAACATTGGGCAGGTTCCACAGCAGTTGCTTCTGAGGTGGTTTTCTGATAATGTCAATGTGTTTGTTGGGTGTTGCTTTCCAGGCAGTTGTTTCATTCATAGCAGTTGGTTTTAAGTCCATGAGGCCTGTCTAGGGAACTGGTAATGGGCACACTCTCAGCTAGCTGCCAGGATTCCTGCCCCTGGGTATACGCACATCATACAGTCTCCTCCCTTGGTGTGGGCAGAAACTATGGGCATGATGAGATGTCTCTCCTATCATTAGCTTACTAACAAATTGATTTAAAACTAATCAAAGAGGAGATAATTCCAGGTGACCCTGACCTAATTAGGCGAGACCTTCTGAAGAAGGTGAAGGACCGAACAGACATGCCCTCCTGCTGGCCTCCGTGTGGCACCTCAGCAGAGGGATTGAGAACAGCCTTTAGGAGCTGAGAGTGACCCTTGGCCAACAGCCAACAAGAAAACGAGGCCTCAGTCTTACCACCATGAGGAACTGAATTCTGGTAACAAACCAAACAAGCCTGGAGGAGGGCCCTGAGCCTCAGATGAGGCTGTGGCTTGACCTGGATGTTTGACTCTGATAGAAAACTTGACTAAGGTAGATCTGGATCTATATTGGCTGGAAACTGGCAGATGATCAACTTATTTGTTTTCATTTGTTATACCACAATAGAAAATCAATACAGGATACTTAGCCAGTGGTCTTGCTAAATGGTTTTGGGCATCACAGAGCATGAACCCAGAGCTGGGATTGTGGGTGGGCCATTCAGCTTTGGGGGGCGAGGCGGGGAGGTGAAACTTAAAGTCATGCACATGATTCACAACTTTTTAAACTTCTGCAAACTTTCCCAGTGTAGAAAGGCTCCTCCAGAATTTTGTGATAGCTGTTTGATCAATTATATCTCAACCTAAAAAGACAACTCAAACATCAATAGGGAGTTGACCCAAACTCCCCAATTTTGTGATAACATAAACTACAGAATTCACTTTGGAAAAGTAGGGAGTTATTCTTCAAATTTTAGCTTTGAGATTTTTTTTTTAATCTATTAAAAAATATATTTTTTTAATAGAGCCTGACCTGTGGTGGCGCAGTGGATAAAGCGTCGACCTGGGAACACTGAGGTCGCCAGTTCAAAACTCTGCACTGGTTTGGTCAAGGCACCTATGGGAGTTGATGCTTCTAGCTCCTCCCCCCTTTCTCTCTTCTCTCTCTCTCTCTCTCTCACTCTGTGTCTCCTCTCTAAAATGAATAAGTAAAAAGAAATTTAAAAAAATATGTTGAGAGAGGTGGAGAGAAAGGAGTTTCTAGCTGATAGATTCAACACATCTGAAAATACTTCAGTCGTAATGTCAAGGAAGATCTTCAAGAGCGAAGCTGTGTTGTAAATGAGTCTCTGGGCGAGGTGAACAGGTGAGCAGTTTTGCACGAGGCACACTTGTAGGAGAAAGGTGGTCTTAAAGAGTGCTTACTTTGAGGTTGTCTCTAAGATAGAGTTGGTTACCTCTGATTCATCTTTTACTAAAACAGTGTCCTAAGTCTCCATGTACTTTTTTAAGTAAGAGGAAGGGAGACAGTGAGATAGACTCCTGCATGCACCCCAACCAGGATCCACCCGGCAACCCCCCTCTAGAGCCAATGCTCAAATCAACTGAGCTATCCTCAGGATCTAAGGCAGATATTCAAGACCAACCAAGTTGTCCTAAGTGTCTGGGCTGACACTCAAACCAACTGAGCTATCCTCAGTGCCTGGGGATGACACTTGAGCCAATCAAACTACTGGCTAAGGAAGGGGAAGAGGGAGAGAGGGGGGAGAGGAAGGGGAGAGGATGTGGGAAAGAAACAGATGGTTGCTTCTCATGTGAGCCTTGACCAGGGATCAAACCTGGGATGTCGCATGCCAGGCTGATGCTCTATCCGCTGAACCAACCTGCCTAGGCCTCTTGGCATCCTTTGATGTGAGTCCATAGAGAAAATTTCTAGCTCTGGAAGTTCCTGTGCATTTACAATCTTTTTAAAGATTTTACTTACTATTTTAGAGAGGAGAGAGAGAGGGGGGGGGGGGAACAGGAAGTATCAACTCCCATATGTGCCCTGATCAGGCAAGCTCAGGGTTTTAAACCAGTGACCTCAGCATTCCAGGTCAACACCCTATCCACTGTGCCACCACAGGTCAGGCACATTTACATTTTAAATATATGGTTTGGTTGCCCTGCGGCATACACTTCTACCATCAGCAATGGGCCAATCAAGAGGTGGCTTGCATATTTTAAACAATAAACTACTTGTATTCTTTACTTGTAGTCACGGTGAGAGTTAGCATGGATCACTTGTATTTTGCAGTGTTCCCTTGTCTTTTATTAGGGAGGTTATATGTTATGATATCATTTGAAAATGTGCAGATGCTCCAAAATCTGGAGACTTATCCTTTAGGATTAGCCAAGTCTGTCTCTGTGTTCAGCTTAGTTTTGGGGACCAGAAGGCATTTTTCCCCAAGGACCTTAAGTTATCTTACTCATGCACCCCAGATTCCCTTCTCTCCAAGTCTTATAGTATTTGTTAATTGTAGTCTCTGCTTTTTGTCTTCCTCTTCAACCAGATCTCAGAGTCAACAGTAGGACCTCTGAAGCACAAAAAGCTGACTTCCCTGTCATCACATGATCTCCCAAGTGGAATCTCCACCAAGCGTTCCAGTGTGGACCCGTCTCTGGACTCTGCCAGTGGTTTGGGCTCAGATCAGGCCTTATTAGGAACCAGTGGACCAGGAGCCCTCTCTGAAGGGGCTCTTAGCAGGGGACGGGGCAGACATGCCTCTGCTGCTGGGTTTCCTGGAGGAGAACAGCAACCGAGAGTGCATGATGAAGGCGGCCTGGCAAAGACCCCTCACCTTTCTGTGTCCCAGTTCAAAATGGAGTCTGATCATCACAGACCTAGAGAGGGCCCCAGCATAGCGCAGCTAAGAAGAGAGGAACAAGAGGCATACGCTGGCCCAGTTCAACAGGGCTTACCCTCAGCCAGAGACGGGCATCATCATATGCACCCAGAGCTGTATGGGGGGGTGAGCATCAGTCCAGATCAAGTCTCCGCTAGGCCAGGTCATCATGAATTAGAGCCCTCTGGCATGGATCAGCTTGAATTGCTATATCCTAGTACTTACCCACATGGTGTATTCCCCTTCAGCATGAGTCAGCCTGGTGTGATGCCATCCGGAGTGGATGAGCAGGGATTGGTACTACATGGCATGGGTCAGCATGATGTGGTGCCACCATGGGTACCAGGCAAAGATCAGCAAGGATTGGAACTACCTAGTGTGGGTCAGCCTGGTATGTTTCCACCTAGCACATATCAGCCTGGTGTGAGACTTCCTGACACAAACCAACTTGGTATGGAGTGGCCTGGCATACACAAGAGTGGTGTGGGACCACTTGGCACAGATCAGCATGGATTTCCAATGTTTGGCATGGATCAACAAGGATTGGTTCCACCTACTAGAGATCAGCATATTTTGGGATCATCTGGTTTGATGCAAGTTGTTACAGATCAGCAAGGTTTTGTACTGCCTAGTTTGGAAACGCTTAGCTTCACACAACCTGGCATACAGCAGCAGGATGTGAGCCAGCCTGGCATAGGTCAGCCTGGTTTGGTCGAACCTGCAGGTCAGCCCGGCTTGGTCCAGCCCGGGGCAGGCCAGCCCGGCTTGGTCCAGCCCGGGGCAGGCCAGCCCGGCTTGGTCCAGCCCGGGGCAGGCCAGCCCGGCTTGGTCCAGCCCGGGGCAGGCCAGCCCGGCTTGGTCCAGCCCGGGGCAGGCCAGCCCGGCTTGGTACAGCCCGGGGCAGGCCAGCCCGGCTTGGTACAGCCCGGGGCAGGCCAGCCCGGATTGGTCCAGCCCGGGGCAGGCCAGCCCGGCTTGGTTCAGCCCGGTTTGGTCCAGCCCGGGGCAGGGCAGCCCGGCTTGGTTCAGCCCGGTTTGGTCCAGCCCGGCTTGGTCCAGCCCGGGGCTGGCCAGCCCGGTGTGGTCCAGCCCGGCGTGGCCCAGCCCGGGGTGGTCCAGCCCGGCGTGGCCCAGCCCGGGGCAGGCCTGCCCGACTTGGTCCAGCCCGGCTTGGTCCAGCCCGGGGCAGGCCAGCCCGGCGTGGTCCAGCCCGGCGTGGTCCAGGCCGGGGCAGGCCTGCCCGGCTTGGTCCAGGCCGGCGCAGGCCAGCCCGGCTTGGTCCAGCCCGGGGCAGGCCAGCCCGGCGTGGTCCAGCCCGGCGTGGCCCAGCCCGCGGCAGGCCTGCCCGGGTTGGTCCAGCCCGGCGTGGTCCAGGCCGGGGCAGGCCTGCCCGGCTTGGTCCAGGCCGGGGCAGGCCAGCCCGGCTTGGTCCAGCCCGGCGTGGCCCAGCCCGGGGTGGTCCAGCCCGGCGTGGCCCAGCCCGGGGCAGGCCTGCCCGGCTTGGTCCAGCCCGGCTTGGTCCAGCCCGGGGCAGGCCAGCCCGGCTTGGTCCAGCCCGGGGCAGGCCAGCCCGGCGTGGTCCAGCCTGGCGTGGCCCAGCCCGCGGCAGGCCTGCCCGGCTTGGTCCAGCCCGGCGTGGTCCAGGCCGGGGCAGGCCTGCCCGGCTTGGCCCAGGCCGGGGCAGGCCAGCCCGGCTTGGTCCAGCCCGGCTTGGTCCAGGCTGGGGCAGGCCAGCCCGGCGTGGTCCAGCCCGGCGTGGCCCAGCCCGGGGCAGGCCTGCCCGGCTTGGTCCAGCCCGGCGTGGTCCAGGCCGGGGCAGGCCTGCCCGGCTTGGCCCAGGCCGGGGCAGGCCAGCCCGGCTTGGTCCAGCCCGGCGTGGTCCAGCCCGGGGCAGGCCAGCCCGGCTTGGTCCAGCCCGGGGCAGGCCAGCCCGGCGTGGTCCAGCCCGGGGCAGGCCAGCCCGGGGCAGGCCTGCCCAGCGTGGCCCAGCCCGGCATGGTCCAGGCCGGGGCAGGCCTGCCCGGCGTGGTCCAGGCCGGGGCAGGCCAGCCCGGCATGGTCCAGGCCGGGCCAGGCCAGCCCGGCTTGGTCCAGCCCGGGGCAGGCCAGCCCGGCGTGGTCCAGCCCGGCGTGGCCCTGCCCGGGGCAGGCCTGCCCGGCTTGGTCCAGCCCGGCGTGGTCCAGGCCGGGGCAGGCCTCCCCGGCTTGGTCCAGGCCGGGGCAGGCCAGCCCGGCTTGGTCCAGCCCGGGGCAGGCCAGCCCGGCGTGGTCCAGCCCGGCGTGGCCCAGCCCGGGGCAGGCCTGCCCGGCTTGGTCCAGCCCGGCTTGGTCCAGCCTGGGGCAGGCCAGCCCGGCGTGGTCCAGCCCAGCGTGGCCCAGCCCGGGGCAGGCCTGCCCGGCTTGGTCCAGCCCGGCGTGGTCCAGGCCGGGGCAGGCCTGCCCGACTTGGTCCAGCCCGGGGCAGGTCAGCCCGGCGTGGTCCAGCCCGGCGTGGCCCAGCCCGGCTTGGTCCAGGCCGGGGCAGGCCAGCCCGGCTTGGTCCAGCCCGGGGCAGGCCTGCCCGGCTTGGTCCAGCCCGGGGCAGGCCAGCCCGGCTTGGTCCAGCCCGGGGCAGGCCAGCCAGGCGTGGTCCAGCCCGGGGCAGGCCAGCCTGGCGTGGTCCAGCCCGGGGCAGGCCAGCCTGGCGTGGTCCAGCCCGGGGCAGGCCAGCCTGGCGTGGGCCAACCTGGGCTATATCTACAAGGCTTGGTCCAGCCCGGGGAAGGTCAGCCTGGTTTGGTCCAGCCCGGGGCAGGTCAGCCTGGTTTGGTCCAACCTGGAATATATCAACA
The DNA here is from genome assembly GCA_037038555.1 of Rhynchonycteris naso. Taxonomy (NCBI): domain Eukaryota; kingdom Metazoa; phylum Chordata; class Mammalia; order Chiroptera; family Emballonuridae; genus Rhynchonycteris; species Rhynchonycteris naso. The sequence goes on along the minus strand of CM072998.1, from coordinate 117,014,151 downwards.
AGGCCTGGTCCAGCCCAGGGCAGGTCAGCCTGGTTTGGTCCTACCTGGAATATATCAACAAGGCTTGGTCCGGCCCGGGGCAGGTCAGCCTGGTTTGGTCCGGCCCGGGGCAGGTCAGCCTGGTTTGGTCCGGCCCGGAGCAGGTCAGCCTGGTTTGGTCCGGCCTGGGGCAAGTCAGCCTGGTTTGGTCCAACCTGCAGGTCAGCCTGGTTTGGTCCAACCTGGAATATATCAACAAGGCTTGGTCCAACCTAGCGCAGGTCAGCATGCTTTGGTCCAACCTAGAGCAGATCAGCATGTTCTGGTACAACCTAGAGTGGATCAGCATGTTCTGGTACAACCTAGAGCGGATCAGCATGTTCTGGTACAACCTAGAGCGAATCAGCATGGTCTGGTACAGATTGGTGCATATCCAGCTCATTTAATGCAGCCAGGAGCATATCCACATCGTTTGGTTCAACCTGAGGTCTATCCTCATGGTATAGTTCATCCTGGTGCATTCCGACCTGGTTTTATGCAGCCTAGTACCTATCAGCATGATTTCGTTCAACCTGGAATAGATCAGCGTGGTGTGAGGCAACCTAGTGCAGGTCACCGAGGCTTGGCTCCATCAGGCACAGAGCTTCCAGCCTTTCCAGTCCACGTGGATTCTCCAACTTTTATATCACCACACCAATATCAGCATGGTGTGGTTCCTTCTGGCAGAGACCAATATAGACAACTGTCACCACTCCTAGCCAAGCAAGGTTTGACATTGCCAGGTATAAACCGAGAGGGTTTGGTACCAGCAGAAATTTATCAACAAGACTTGAGGCCTGCTGGCACAGACCAGCACGGTCCATCACTGTTAAGTACAGGCATGGAATCTGCACACCCAGATCAACAACATATGATATCATCTGGTGCAGATCAGCATGGCCAGATAGATCCACGTGCACACCTGCATGACCATGCACACTTTACCCCAGACTCCCATGGCCTCACACACCCTGGCCCTTATGACCCAAGGTACCCAGGTGTGAAACAGTATGTCCAAGTAGATTTAGATCCAAACCAACCTGGGATTTATGTTCAGACTACCCCAAGCCAAGAAGCCACCTTTTCCAGGAGTACAACCTCTTCTGACTATCTCAACCAAGTTTCATCAGAAAGGGGTAATATCCAGAGTGAGAGACGTGATTCATTGGACAAAGTGGCTCCTAGTTTCCCCATAGCAGTGGAAACATTCCGTCTGATGGGAGAGCTCGTTGGCCTCTACATGGAGCTAAAGGAGAGCATGAAGGAGCTGGATGAAGATAAAGCTGGCCAAACTGACTTGGAGAAGATCCAGTTCCTGCTCGGACAGATGGGTGGGTACCACTCGTGTGGAGGAGAGACTGTGGTCTTCATTCTAAGTTTGTTTTATCCCCTCCCCAACCCTTGGCCTCAACTCCTGGCAGCCAGTTTTCTTTCTGAGTTCCCAAAAGTAAAAAGTCCATTCTTCGGCATTCCGAGTTCTCCTACTAGGAGTCATTGGGAGCCAAAAGATGGAATTAAAGCAGTGGGAGTGAAGGTGTCTTGAGGGAGGAATGAGGCTGATCCTTCTATCTTTGTCAGACTCTGAATAGCAGCGGGAAAGAATGCTGGGACAAGGGAAACTGATCACATTGGGTGGGGGTCGGAGGAGAGAATGTTGAAGAATTAAACTTGCCCTTTGTCCATTCACAGCTCTAGGTCCAGAGAATAGTTAAGATTTTAGAGTTGGGTGGAAATTGTGGGCCACTGGTCCCAAAGCCCTGAAGGATATTAATCCTTAGGTGGATTATTTTTTATGGGCTAAGGACACTCCTGTCTCCTTTCTTCACACTCGCTCCCTCCAGTCCTGTGTTCTCTAGGGTAGCTTCATTGTGGGCAGTGGGAATGGGGATTAGAAGCCCACTGGAAATCTGACCCTTTTGACCTTAAGGCCTCTTTTCCGTAGTCCAAAAGACCATACCACCAGACCTGCTGGAAGAGCTGAAGGATATAAAGACCTTGACCAAAGAAATTCAGCAGGAAAAGGTGAAAGTGAGTCATGGAGGGTTTGCCTGCTGTGCTTTGGAGTGCCAGCAACCCCAATTGCCATTTGTGCTAATGGCTTACACAGTCCTGTCCCTCATACTGTTACCTTGCTGGGTCCATACAGTCCCATCGGTTAGGGAACGCATCTCAGAGGTTATCATGTTCATTTACTAATTGAAAGCTTGATGCTTAAAGCTGTTAACATTTGGCTGAGCCAACAAGAAGGCCTGAGCTCTTTCTATTACATGAGGCCATTTCCAATGAAATCTGGTCACTGGAGCAGCCTTGGAACCAAGCATGTGGAACTGTCTCAGGCCAGTGGTCATGGCAAGGGGCTGCTGGCTCTTTAGTTGTCTTCTAAATGTCAACTGTCTACATCCATGGGGTTGATGGACCAATGGATGTCAAGGAGGGACTCCGGTGTTTGTCAGAAGGTTAGATAAGGATTACGGGATGAGGGAGGGCCTGCCAGACCCTCCCTTCTCTCCCACTGGGTTCATAGCTGGACAAGGTGCAAAGGATCCTGGAGGGTGAAGAGGATCAAGAAATGGGCAAGGAGGTGAAAGCAGGCCAGCTGGGCCTGCAGCTGGGCGTCCTCAGGTAAGTGCTTGCCCTGGCGTCACCTATTCTCAGCCAAGCTGGTGAGAACAGGTTTCAGTTCACCCGTACCTTGACCTGACCACTGTCTTTGACCTAGATTATGTCTGCTCTTCAGGTTGCCTCTATCTAGTTCAATTTGCTGGTGGAAGTTTCCCAAGTTCCTAAAACAGATCGGTATCAGGGCTTGAAAGAGTGCCCACCAACCCCCCCAAAAAGCTCCTTAGGTTCTGTCCCCAGTTGGAGCTGGCAGTACTTGCTAGAGCCCCTCAGAGCCTTCTCTCTACAAGGTAAGGTCTCACCTGCTAGAAGCACACTGGGTCACCTTTGGGACAGACAGAGCCTTGGGCTCCCTAGACAGAGCTGCTGGAAGGGGTGAAATAGCCCTGGTCCATCCTCCTCCATCCCTGATGGCTGGTGTTCAGCACTGGAGGGGCCCAGGCCCCTGGGCTAGCAATAGGGCCAGGCCATATCTTGTTCATGCAGAGTCACTGTGGCCGACATCGAGAAGGAGTTGGCTGAGCTGAGGGACAGCCAAGAGCGGGGCAAGGTCAGCATGGAACATTCGGTCTCCGAAGCCTCCCTTTACCTGCAGGATCAGGTATGGATTCCATACTCTTCAACACAGGGACCAGGGCTCTTCTCAGAGTTAGTTGCCATGTGGGGGCAGCCTCATCAGTACCCCCTCAGTTCCTCCTCTGTGTGTGTATGTGTGGGGGGATGAATATACCTAGGATCTAGGGCTCATCTTCTCCTGATCCAGAACCAACTCAGAGGCTGTAGGTGCACAGGGGGAATAGCACACCTTCAAGGCCTGTCTACATGCTATGAAGTCTTTTTTCTCCATCTTTAAAAATTAGATAATTTAGCCTGACCTGTGGTGGCACAGTGGATAAAGCATCGACCTGGGAACACTGAGGTCGCCAGTTCAAAACCCTGCACTGGTCTGGTCAAGGCACATATGGGAGTTGATGCTTCAAGCTCCTCCTCCTCTCTCTCTCTCTCTCTCTCTCTCTCTCACTCTGTGTCTCCTCTCTAAAATGAATAAAATAAAAAAAAAATTTAAAAAAAAAAAATTAGATAATTTACATATCATAAAACTCACTCTTTTAAAGTGAACAAGGTAGTTTTTAGTACATTTACAAAGTTGTGCCCTGGCCAGTTGGCTCAGTGGTAGAGCGTTAGCCTGGTGTGTGGATGTCCTGGGTTCAATTCCTGGTCAGGGTACACAGAAGATGTGCCCATCTGCTTCTCCACCCCTCCCCCTTTCACTTTTCTCTCTCTTCTCCTCCCACAGCTATGGTTCCATTGGAGTGAGTTGGCCTCAGGCTCTGAGGATGGCTCCATGGCCTCTACCTCAGACCTAAGAAGAGCTCGGTTGCTAAGCAACAGAGCAACACTCCAGATGGGCAGAGCATTGTCCCCTAGTGGGCTTTCTGGGTGGATCCCAATCAGGGCGCATGTGGGAGTCTGTCTCTCCCTCCCCTCCTCTCACTGGATAAAAACAAAACAAAAAACAAAGTTGTACATTCATCACCATGATCAAATTTGAAAACATTTCATCACCCCGGAAAGAGACCCTGTCCCCATTAGCAGTCACTTCCCTTCCCTCCCATCCCCCAGTCCCTGGCAGCCACTAGCCGCTCTGTGTTCTGGGATTCACCTGTTCTGGACAGTTCATATAAATGGAATCATATACTATGTAGTCTTCAGATCTGCTTCTTTCACTTAAACATGATATTGTCAAGGTTCATTCACATTGTAGCATGAACTTCCTTCACCATTATGGCTGAATAATAGTATTGCATGTTACGGCTGTACCACACTTTATCTATTCATCAGTTGAAGGGCACTTGTGTTGTTTCTACCTTTTAGCTGTCATGAACATGATGCTATGAACATTCATGTACAAGTTTTTGTGTGGACATAGTTTTTATGTCTCTTGGCTACATGACTAGGAGTGGCATTGCTGGGTTAGATGGAAACTCTACTGTTAACACTTTGAGCGGCTGCCAAACTGTTTCCCAAAGTGGCTGCACCATTTTACACTCCCAGCAACAACCCAAGAGGGTTTCAGTTTCTCCAGGTGTTCATCGACACTTAGTTTCCATTTATTTATTTATTTATTTATTTATTTATTTATTTATTTATTTATTATAGTTATAACCATCCTAATGGGTGTGAAGCAGTCACCCCAGAATGTGTCCACTGAGGAATGTCTGGGCCAGGCCCAGCCCTCCAAGCACTCCCAGAAGGTCAGCTAAGGAAACGCATGGAGCCCTTTGGTGAGAGAAGCCCTATTCTGGGCCACTCCCAAGTTTGCTGGGACTGTGATGTGACCACTTCACGACCTCAGAGCTGGTGGTTGTGTGCAAGAGTCACCTGTCATTCCAAAGCCCATGCCTGAGCTTAACAAAGTCCAGGTCCCTTTCAGGGGCGCTTGGGAGCGAGTTCTCTCCTTGCTGGGCCTTTCACATGCAGGCTCTCCAGCTGCCCGGGCTCCAACCTGTCCTTAGCATGCTGCTGCCCTCTTCCTGGAATGGCCTTTCCACCCTACTCAACCCTGAGGGCTGCTACAGACTCTTCCCTACCCCACTGAAATGTCCATACTTTGAGGAGCATCTTCCTGTCTTACAGAGAGAACCCATACTCTGTATCCCAGGGCCCTTTGACAGGCCCTTCGGGTTGTGAGCAAGAGAGTGGCACTGAGCTCAGGCAGGGATTTGGTTGTCAGTTCTGTGCATGTACAGGGAGTTGGGGGGAGAAGTCTTCCTGGCCAAGGAGCAGCCAGTCCAGGCCACTCCCTGTCTTTCTGTGTTTGTCGTGGGTATGTCTGTACCTCTGCCTATCTGTCCTTATCCACCTCTCTCAAATATCTACATCTCTCTCCTCCATTCTACTATGGCAGCATTCATATCTCTCACTCATGGTCCAAAGTGGCTGTCCCAGGCCCTGCAACATCACACATGCCATTAGAGGGTGCTGAGACTGGGCCAGTCCCCACTTACTGCCCCCCTTTCAAATCATAAGAGGTTTATTTAGCCTTTTTCTTTTATTTATTTATTTTTACAGAGACAGAGAGTCAGAGAGAGAAATAGATAGGGACAGACAGACAGGAACGGAGAGAGATGAGAAGCATCAATCATCAGTTTTTGCTGCGACACCTTAGTTGTTCATTGATTGCTTTCTCATATGAGCCTTGACCACGGGCCTTCAGCAGACCGAGTAACCCCTTGCTCAAGCCAGTGACCTTGGGTCCAAGCTGACGAGCTTTTTGCTCAAGTCAGATGAACCCATGCTCAAGCTGGTGACCTCGGGGTCTCGAACCTGGTCTTCCACATCCCAGTCCATCGCTCTATCCACTGTGCCACCGCCTGGTCAGGCAAAAGAAGGTTTATTTAGAAAGTCACAGAGGTAGAAAAGGTGAACCAGCTAGGCTGCATGAGCTCAGGAAATGAGTTATGGAAGCAAAAAATGGATGCTTGGAGCTTAGGAAAAAGAAAGGCAGTGAGAACATGCCTGGGGGAAAGAGGATGAAAGGCGTGGGCCTGCTCCAGAGAGAGAGAGCACATGCTCAGCCACTGTCTGAGCCAGGCAACACAGCACAGGTCTCTGGCCAGTCCAGGGCCTGGTTGCCCTTGAATCGGGTGCCTATCTGGGACCAATTATTTGTGGGCACAATGGGGAAACAGAAGAGGGCAGGAAGGCCAGTGGAAAGAGTTTGCTCCAGCCCAGACCATGAGAGAGCCCTGGAATGGTAGCACTTACCATGTTCTCTTTTTCTTTTTCTTTTCTTTCTTTCTTTTTTTTTTTTTTTTTTTTTTGTGTGTGTGTGTGTGGCAGAGACAGGGAGAGTCAGAGAGAGAGGTACAGATAGGCACAGACAGACAGGAAGGGAGAGAGATGAGAAATATCAATTCTTTGTTGCGGTTTCTTAGTTGTTCGTTGATTGCTTTCTCATATGTACCTTGACCGGGGGGCTACAGCAGACCGAGTGACCCCTTGCTCAATCCAGCGACCTTCGGTCCAAGGTGGTTAGCTTTTTGCTCAAGCCAGATGAGCCCGTGCTCAAGCTGGCGACCTCGGGGTCTCAAACCTGGGTCCTCCGCTTTTCAGTCCAACGCTCTATCCACTGCACCACTGCCTGGTCAGGTCCATGTTCTTTTATTGTTAGCTATTTACATGCTAGGTGAAGATAGAATGTGTGAGAAGCCGGCCCTTCACATCCCCGGGGCCTGGAGTAGTGCCTGTGTGTCACCAGGCACCTCTAAGTGTCTGTGGACTGACTGAGAGATCTTGCCAGTCTAGGATTCACATCACCAATGGGCTGGCTGGAGAAAGGCCCAGTAACCTTTCTCCTGCAAGGGCTTTATTCAGCATTAATGCTACCCTTCCTGAGAGCCCTTGTCACTATTTAGTGGACAGATGTTGAGCTCCTTCTACGTGCCACACATTCTGTGAGGCGTTGAGGGTGCAGCAACTGCCTGGATCAGGGCAGGTGAGGAGCAGAAAGACAGGCCAGCAGGAATGTGGATGGACTATGGCTGTATCTCACTGCCCTGCATCTGCCTTCTCACCCACACCCAGTTAGACAAGCTCAGGACGATCATTGAGAACATGCTGGCCTCATCGTCCACACTGCTGTCCATGAGCATGGTCCCTCAGAAGACCCCAGCCACCTTGGCACCTGGTGAGATCGACCCTGAGGCCACCTGCCCAGCCTGCAGCTTGGACCTGAGCCATCAGGTCAGCACACTGGTACAGCGCTACGAGAAGCTCCAAATGATGGTCAGCAACCTTGCTGCCTCCCGGCCTTCCAAGAAAGCCAAGCTCCAGAGCCAGGTGATTGCTGCTGGCCTCCTTGCTGGTGCGGCACGTGTGGCCCCCAGGGGAAGCCCACAGTTTTCCATGGTGGAGCCCCTTAATGGCCCCACAGAAACCCCTGGTTCTTCCATAGAGTCATAGTGAGTAGCTCTAGGGATGGGACTGTGGGCTGTGAAAGCACAGCCAGCTGATAGTGGAACAGGGCATCCCATGCTTCGGGGACACTGGGATAGTTATAGGAATTACTGATTGCCCCTGCACACCAGTCTTCCAGGCCCCTCAAAGGGCAGACTGCCCTTCAAAGGGCAGGCTTGCTGATGGGATGGGGACAGCTCCACAGCCCTGAGTTCTGCCTCTTGAATTCTGAAATTTTGATTCAGCCCAGGGCAGGTGGGGAGACTGTAGCCCACATGCCGACTCTCAGGGGCCACAGGGTGGCTCACCAGTCCTGAGCCGTGACCATCTCTACTGATCACTCCCACTGGCCAGCCAGCTCACTTGAGGCTGGTCTGTGTGTGGGAAGGCAGGAAACTGAAGCTCGTATCCCCTTGGGTGGACACAGAAAAAGTAGAGGGCCTCCCACTGCTGGCAGGAAATTGTGGATGCAACCAAGGGGAACCAGAGCAGTCTGAAGTTGGTTTTCCTGCTGGGTGATGTTTTAAGGGTTGACTTATGGTGACCCAGCAGCCTCAGGGAGCCTGCCTCCATCCCTCCCACTGCAGGATGAGGAGCTGCTGGGCCACGTCCAGAGAGCCATCCTGCAGGTGCAGGGTGACTGTGAGAAGCTCAACACCACCACCAGCAGCCTCCTTGAGGACCATCGGCAGAAGCAGAAGGACATTGATGTGAGCAGCAGACAGGGTAGCTAGGGCGGGGGCACAGTGTGACCCTGACCACCGTGCCCTTCAGTCCCTTGCTCCTTATTCTCTACTTCCTCGGCCTCTCAGGTGTTGTACCAAGGTCTAGAGAAGCTAGAGAAGGAAAAGGCCAACAGGGAGCACCTGGAGATAGAGATTGACGTGGTAAGGGCCAGGCCCGGAGGGGCCGCCACACATCCCCAGGAGACCTCGCTGGTCATTCTTTGAAAGGCCAGGAGTGGATGGGAGCCCACGAGAGAATGTGGGCTGTGTCAGGGTTGAGACCTCAGGGGACCCTCTGTGGCTCTCTCCCATGGGAGTGGGCCTTCTCCTCTCTCTCTGAGCAGAAAGCCGACAAGAGTGCCTTGGCCGCCAAAGTGAGTCGTGTCCAGTTTGATGCCACCACAGAGCAGCTGAATCACATGATGCAGCAGCTGGTGGCCAAGATGAGTGGGAAGGAACAGGACTGGCAGAAGATGCTGGACAAGCTCTTGATAGAGATGGACAGCAAGGTGAGGGGAGGTCCCACAACCCCCAGGTAGAGGCCACACCACCTTCCTCAGTTCCTGCAACCCATGTACCTGCTTTCTTAATGCTCACCTGGTTCCCCTCACCCACCGGCAGCTGGACCGCCTGGAGCTGGACCCTGTGAAGCAGCTGCTGGAGGATAGGTGGAAATCCTTGCGACAGCAGCTCAAAGAGCGCTCCCCACTCTACCAGGCAGATGAGGCTGCCTGCATGCGGAGGTGAGGCCCTAATGACAGTGTGAGGGGTAATGCTCTGCAGGGCTAGATGAAGGGCAAGGGGCTCCCTCGATGAACAGCTCCCACGGTACATAGCATACTTCAGGGGAATGGCTGATCCTGCCACAGATTGTCCTAAAGTAGGACTTACAGATTCCAGAACTCAGCTACTTCACATTCTAGTCGGAAAAGAAAAGGGAGGGAGGGTGAGGCTCTTAAGGCACAGAAGGGAGTCCTCATTCTCCATAGTTGACAGCACGCCATGGCAGCCTAAATCGCAGGATTTCCATTACTGGCCACCAGAGGACCCCTGAGGTCTACACAGAGCATCCTTAAGAGACAGTTGGGTTAGGACAGGTGGGTGCTGGATCTGCACCCAATAGTGGATATGTCTGGGAGCTGGTGAGTTCCGGGTAGCAAGAACAGGATCGGCCTCCAGTGGTGGGCCTGGCCCCTGAGAGCTAAGCTTCCAGCCTACCTGGAGATAGGTTCTCCATTTCTCCCACTCTGGACATCAGGGTAGGGTACTCAGCCTCCGTATGTCCCATTTCTCACAGGCAGCTCTTGGCACATTTCCACTGTCTGTCATGTGACCGTCCCTTGGAGACACCTGTGACGGGACAGTGAGTACCCACACCTAGATGACCCTAGCTGGGTGGCCATAATGGGGCAGGCACAGCTGGGCTCCATTTCCTCCAGTTCCTACCTGCCCCTGACTCCTGTCCTTCTCCTATCCTCCATCATGGGTCCACTCCTGTCTGCTTGGACTGCTGCCCACCTCTGAGTTCTTCACCCCAGCCCCTAGGCATGAAGGCTCCTCAGGCAGGAGGCATGTGGGGAGTGGGTGGTGGATTTGGACAATGGGATTTCTTACACTCCAACCCTCCCCTTCTCTCTGTCCCTGCCCAGAATCATCCCCGTGACTCCTGTGGCGCCGAGCCTGCCAGGACATCGCTCTACCCGACCCTACACGGTCTTTGAACTGGAGCAAGTCCGGCAGCAGAGCCGCAAGTATGCATGGCGAGTCCTGCACAGGGCTTTGTGGGAAGGCAGGATAGACAAGCAATGTGGGGGCTCCTCCTCATGGCTGGGATGGGGGTCACTGAAGCCACTTCCCAGGGCGTGAGCGTTGGAGGAGGAAGAGGCAGGACTTGTAGTCACCTGCCTTTGGTCCATGGGGAGTCCTGGTAGAATGTTGCCAAGGGTACCAGCCACCTTGCCTCCTGGGGTGGGAGGTCTAGGATCACTCGGGGAGAGGGTGGCTCAGTAAATGTAGGGGTTCAAGTACAGGGTCGAGGGTCTGTGTCACACCCCTTCTGGCACCTGCTTGCCTCCCCACAGCCTCCTGAGAATGGGGGCTCACACTGTGCTCTGGAGCCCAGGGTTTCCAAGTATGCAGGGTGAGGTGAGTGGGGACAGGGAGCAGCATGTGCCACCACCCCTCAGCTTAGCTGGAGGAGCTGGACTTCTCTCCATGTGTGGCTCTTCTGCACTGTTCCACCTCGGGAACCCTTCCCTGGCAAGCCTGGACAATGTCCCTTGGGGACTGTGCAGAAAGGCCCACCCTGGGTCCAGTGTATAGAAGGGGATGGCATGGACCGGGGTTCTGCTTAGGCATGGGCTCCAGCTAGTGCGGCCACCTCACCCTCTTTCTGCCCATGCCCGCAGCCTAAAGCTGGGGGGCACCACCTTCCCGCGGGCCGAGCTGGCACCATTGGAGCAGAGCGTGGGGCGTCTGCGCAGCATGCACTCCAAGATGCTGATGGACATCGAGAAGGTGCAGATCTACTTTGGAGGCTCAGTCAAGGCCAGCAGCCAGATGATCCGCGAGCTGCTGCAGGCCCAGTGCCTCAGCTCCCCCTGCTACAAACGGTAGGACTAGGACAGCAGGACTAGGACAGCATAAGCTGAGCCTGGGCCAGGAGCGTCTCACCCCATGGCTGGGGAGAGCTATGACACTGAGGGAGGAAGGGAGTGTGTGTGTGTGTGTGTGTGTGTGTGTGTGTGTGTGTGTGAGAGAGAGAGAGAGAGAGAGAGAGAGAAAGAGAAAGAAAAATCTACAGGATGGCCTGCCAGGAGGGTGCTCTATTCACTCACCTGCCTGTTTTGTTCCGCCTTAGCTCCCAGAGACCCCTGAAGGTGGCTGCCCCACCTCTGTCTGGTCAGCCTCACCATAGGTGTGCCAGGTCACACTTGTTCTTAGTAACTCCACTGTCTTCATCACAGGATGCCAGATATGGCCGACTACTCCTACTCAACTGTGCCACGGCACTGCGGGGGCAGCCACACCCTCACTTACCCCTACCGCCGCAACCGCCTGCAGCACCTGCCACAGAGCCTGTATGCTGAGGAAATCCAGATTGCCATGAAGGTTGGGGTGCTGCCTGGGGGTGACAAGGGAGGAGGACTCTGACATGACACCAGGTTCTTAAACCATCTGGGAAAACCACCAGAGGTCACCTCATCCCGCCCTCTGTCTTGAGGCAGTTTCTTAATCAGACCCAATTAAAGCTTCAAGTTCTTACACTTTGCTGGGAAGAAAATGCCGCCCAGGCTAGCCACCCAGCAGTCATGGCGCCTCCACCATAGGCCCTGAAAACAGGGGCAGCTCCGCCTCCTTTACCCTGTCGCCCTGGAAGGGCGCTGAGTACGGTGTGCTATAGTCAGGAGAGGATAACCCTCTGCGCCCCAGGCCTGTGTAGAGACAGGACCAGAGGGACAGCTCTGGGCGCCCGTAGTAATGGATACTCTCCCACCTCCACAGCACAACGAGGTGGATATCTTGGGCCTGGATGGACATATTTATAAGGGACGGATGGATAGGCTGCCAGGCATCCCAAGCAAAGAAGGTGAGTGTCCAGGTGGCCCTGCTGCCCCTTAGGCTCCTTGCTTGGGTCCTACAGAATCCGCCCAGCTCCTGAAAGACAGGTACTTCTTAGGGCCACTGGACCCTAGCTGCCTTCTTCTCCACCTCCCTAACCCTAAACATTCAGGCCACTGTTTTCAGGTGGCAGACAGCTGTTCAGTCTTTGCCAATCAGCCAGATATTGTGGTCCAGTTCTCTCTCAAGGCTGGCTTCAGACCTCTTCTCATCCTCATGTATCCCCACAGAGCTCTGTCGATGTCTCAGAACACACCCTTTCCTCCACTGTCCCCATCAGGCTCAGGGATTACCAAGCAGAAGGCCAAAACTTCCCGGTTCCGTGTGCACCGGCAGCCATCCCTCAGCGATAGTGGCCAGCTGCCCTCCCGGCCTCAGAGCGCTCAAATGCTGGCTGGCAACACCGCAGGTAGCTTACCTCTGGATGGGGTATCCTTCCAGTGACCTCAGCACTGCCCCTGGGCTTCTCTTCCCTGCCCCGCCAACTCCCTTTCCTGCAGATGGCTGGTATATGCCTTCATTTCCCTCAGGGATGGGCGGGAGGAAGAGAAAGCCCAGCATTGGGGGGGATGGATATATCCCAGGTCTGTGGGGCACACACTGTTATGAAATGTCCCTACTCCACAGAAGAGGAAATAGGAGCAGGGTCATAGCCCAGGACTCTGGCTCCAGGCCCAAGTCCATCCACTGCCCCTGCACACACAGGCTTTGTGTGGTGGCTGCTGGGCACAAGACCATGACATGGCCCAAGAACCCCACCCCTCTCCTGTCTGTGGAGATCCTCCTGGCCCCAGGTCTGGAAGGGCCCTAGAATCTCTGTTGCCCCCTGAGGGGCTAAGTCCTGCCTATAGTGAGAGGGCTGAGGGCCTCCCAAGGTTAGGCCCCACATGGGGCCAGAAGGGGATACTTGCCTAGAGCCAGGAGAGCAGGTCACTTAGAAGTAATTCCAAGCAAGACTCCTCCCACTTCAGGCCTGCTTCTTCCTTTTTCAGTAAAAGGGGTGCTGGGTCAGTGCTGCTTAGATTCAGGGCCCCAAAAGAATCTAAGGAAAGGACCTTGTTCCTTTAAGAAGTTACAGATGGACCCCCAGCACCTGGCAGAGGCTTGCAGGAGGCTCCAGAGCCGCCCCACGCCCTTCACCACGTTCTCCAGTCCAGCACTCAGGGTGCCTGGAGCTGGTGGAGACAACATGTGACAGTGGTGGTCACAGCACCTGGCCCTTCTTGAGGGCCCCTCACTGGCCAGCCCTATTGAGAAGTTTTATACATAGGAACCATTTTAGTCCTTGTGCCAACATTAGGAGGTAGGACCCTTGTCAGCCTCACTTACAGCTAAGAAAACCCAGGTACAGAATAGTTAAAGTACTTGCCCAAGGTCACACAGCTAGGAAGCAGCAGTGCTGGAATTCAAAGCCAAGCCATCTGGCCCCAGATAAGAGGCTGGGAGAGCAGTCAGTGATGGTCAGAGAACAGGTCTGTGGCCAAGGCCAAAGCACTATTTTCTTGGGGGTACTGCTCTCCCTTCTCACTGGCACTCTACTGTCTACTCCAGGGGCACTTGAAATGTCATGGGAGCAGGAAAGGGAGGTAGGGAGGGTAGTCTTAGGAAAAATTCCTGCACTTATCTGTGATTATTGCCTACATAGTCCCTGTATTAATAGAGAAAACATGACCAAAAGAGCAGGTTCTTGGCCCTGATGGAGGCCTTCTGTATTTTTCACTCCATGATTGTAATGCTTTGCTTATAAAACCCAGTCACATGGCAGGTCCCCTCTCTGGCATCATATCCCCTGCCCAGCCTGGCAAGCAGGGCTGCTTTGGACTTCCCTGGCCTTTGGGGAGGCTGGCATAAGCTGCTGGTGGGCATGGGGGACAAGGCACAGCGATCTCAGCCCTTTCTGTCTTGTAGCTCTTCGTCAACGGACAGACAGACCGGTCTCCTCGGAGGGGCGTTTCTCCCAGTCGAATTTGGCCCATTCGCCCACCCCCAGGGAGATGGCAGCGGGGCTGGAGATGCACATGGACATGCCTCCAGGGGAGGGGCAGGAGGAGCCCACCCGGGGGCCGAGGTCCTCCACTGCTCACTAGGCAGAGCTATAAATAAATGTTTAGGAAGAAGCTCAGGTGGTGAGGTTTCTCTGATCCTGGCTCAGGAAGAGGGAATGAGTGGGAAGGGCCCCTGGGGGCAGACGTCCTCTCTGAGAGGGGGTCGGCTTGTAGCATGAGAATTAGACAACAGTTCCCCAAACTGATCGAGCCATTCTCTGAGGGGGCTGCAGCTTCAGGAGGGCTGCGTGGTGCACCCAGGGCAAGGTCTGGGAACTGGTGGGCCTGTGCTCACTCCTACCAGCTCTTCCCTGACCTCAGCTAGACCTGGGCTGCTGCCTTTCCTGGTCACTGCCCTGCCTTCCTATCTTGGGACACACAGTGTCCATGAGCAAGCTGCACCTTGGAGGGAAGGTGAGGGTTGCAGCTGCTTGCTGCTCTCCTGCTACTGACTCAGGGCAGTACCCAGCTCCTGGCACAGAGCTCAGGGGAGCATTGCCACCAGCCACCAGGGACAGTTTTGGTCTGAGGTCCTCTGCAGCTTACCCTGAAGAGTCAGGATGGCTCAGACGCAGGGGCTGCCTGGGCTGGGTCATTTCCCTGTTCCCTTCTCCTTCCAATCTTGCAAAACATAGGAAAGTGTGCATCCTGGAAGCCTGCCTTGTCCTGCTCCAGCCCATGCAGTTACAACTGCTTTTCTCCGCTGATCCTAACAGGCAAGAGGACTCACTGCTGAGTCCTCTGTGCTAAAGGTCTTGGCAAGTTGGAGGGGACAGGGTGAAAGGAGTATGGTTGCGTTCAGGCAGGTGCAGCAACTGTTAAGGGACAAGACCCCATCCCCAATCAAAGCCCCAGGGACAAGGCCAAGCTGCCCCCACGCTGACGCCTCTAAAGTCACTGAAATAGTTTTGTGTCTTCAGGTCTTTTCTCATTGGCTCCCTCCTCAAAGGTGGGGATCCCCCACCCCCAGTCCTAATCTCCCAGCCCCCATGGGAAAGCAATGTCTGGGGCAAAAGACCTACTCTAGGGTGTGAGACGTGAGGTGACAGAATCATATAGGAAAGTGTGGCAGGAAGCAGCCCAGAAAAGGGTTTTTCCCCAGTTCCCTCCTGTGGGCGGAGGTCAGTGTAACCAGGGTGTGTAGGTAAGGCAAGTGCTCCCTGCAGGGGGCTTCCTCCTTTTTTCCCCATCTTCCAAGCTCCCACTCATCAAGTAATGACAGAACACTCAGGCCAGATGGCAGGGGCAGTCTGCACCCTGGGTCCCAGTGGGTACCCACATCCTGGTGCTTCCACCTCTGCAAGCAGAAGGCAGAGCCAGGGCCAGTCCCTTCTGTTCCTCCCTGCGCTCCTGTTTCTCTCACCCTCCCTGAGAAATGTCAGGTCCCAGGCCTAGAATCCAAATGCGCCAGCTTGGCAGGGAGAAGCCGCACAGACAGGCCAGCCCTCTGTACCCAGACTTCCCTCACAACCACAGGACAAAGAGAGACAGGATAACCAACTCCGCACCTGGGCCCGATGCTGGCCCTCACCCTGGAAGAGGATGCAGCCTATGCCCTAGCATCGTGATGGTGAACCTATGACACATGCCTGACCAGGCGGCGGTGCAGTGGATAGAGCGTCGGACTGGGACGCGGAAGACCCAGGTTCAAGACCTCGAGCTCGCCAGCTTGAGCACGGGGCCCATCTGGCTTGAGCTAAAAAAAAAGCTCGTCAGCTTGGACCCAAGGTCGCTGGCTCCAGCAAGGGGTTGCTAAGTCTGCTGAAGGCCCGTGGTCAAGGCACATGTGAGAAAGCAATCAATGAACAACTAAGGTGTTGCGATGGCAATGAAAAACTAATGATTGATGCTTCTCACCTCTCTCCGTTCCTGTCTGTCTGTCCCTATCTATCTCTGACTCTCTCTCTGTCCCTGTAAAAAAAAAAACACCTGACATGCATGTTAGCACTGACACGCGTAGCCATTTTCGATGACACGTTAGCACTGACACACGTAGCCATTTTCGATGACACGCGGCCACATACCAGAGATGGGGCCACATGCCGAAGCCGAGGATAAAACATTTGCTGTAGTGTAGACACTCTGTGCTGGAGGTCTGTAGGCCAAAACCACAGAACTCCCGCACAGAGGCACAGAGCGTCTAGTTCTGGGACTTCTGGTTAGGCCATTTTTCTCGAAGTGACACGCCGCCCGAGTTATGCTCGTTTTTTTGGCGAATTTTGACACACCAAGCTCAAGATTGCCCATCAGTCCTAACATGACAACCCACACACCAAGGGGCTGTCCCTTCCAGCCTGGGAAAGAACAGGTGGGCAGGGTCAGGGATCAGGGTGGGAGGAGCTTAGGGGGTTCTAACCAGGAAACAAAACTGAAAGGACAAACCCAGCCCCAAAGAACACATGCAGGGGTTCTGGGGGCAGCTGTGTCATCCTTACCCCCGCAGGGGCAGCCCTACTGCAAGCTTGAGAAGACAGAAGCCCCAGGGGAGCGTGGGCTGGCATGCTAGGCAGGACCCTTCTCAAGTGTCACTTTACTTCGGGCCAGAGGCTCATGGAGGAATCCCAACCCTGGGGTCAGCCCCTCGGCCACTGAGTAGGTTCCTCACCCACCTGCCCCTTGCCCGAGAAGCTGAGAAAGGACCCTGCTGGGCCAGGAGCTGCTCCCTGCCTCAGCTCCGAGGGCTGCAGGCTGTAGGGAAGGTGAGAACAGAATCCCTGTGAAGCCCACCCTATCTTCTGGGGCTCCCTGGCAGCCTTAGTTGATCTTTGGGGTCACGGCCAAGGGACATGCACATGACAGGCTACCCCAGAGGAAGGAGGCCAAGGGCAGGAACAGCAGAACAGAGATGGCCCTAACTGGAAGAGGCCTGGGGAACCTGGCAAAGGGTGGGGCTGCCCTTAGGCTACAAGGTGGATCGGGTACCCCCCACCCCAACATAGATGAAGACCATGGCTGCAGGGCTGAGCCCAACCTGTGATGGGAAACAAAGCAAGGTCAAGGAGAGAAGGTCACAGTAACCAAATCAAGCCTGCCTTCCTTTCCCCTCCCATACCCAACTGGACCAACCTGTCCTATCACCCCCTTGGTCTCACCCCCACCTCCACCCCCATCCTCAACTGCCCTTCTGCCCAAGGAGGTTTTTCTACCAAGACAAATAAAAGCACTGCAGACCAGGGAAATTAGAAAAGTCTCTTTTTAAGTTTTTAAATTAAAATGTCACCGTGGTGAAATGACTGATTTGGGAACCAAATCCAAAGGCAAGCTCTCCGCTCCATCATCTGCTCGGCCAGGACACAGTGGGAGAGGTAGGCCAGAGTGAGGCTGAGCCTGGGCTTCTCCCCCTTGCTGGCTCTTCAGTCCCAACTGCTAAATCGGGAAGGGGATGTATTGTGATGGCAGAGGCCCGCACACCTTTGGCCACAAGCACCCCTGGGAGGCCCTCCTGCAGCCACTACTTGGAGTGGTGGTGGTCTTCTCCCCATTCCAGAAGGCATGACCTTTGAAAGGAGGCAGCAGCAGACACCTTGTGCCTGCAATTTCATGCCATCTGGCTTTGCAGCACCTACTCCGGGACTGAGGCGGAGGAAGGGGTGCTGAGTGTAGGGGAAGATAGGATCTTCCCCCAATACCCCAGCCAGCCAGCTCCGTTCATATACATTAGTTATATTTATATATTTATATATTACAGTTATATATTAAAAACAGAAAAAACTTGCCTGAAGACAAACTCCTGAAAGTCCCAAGTGGCTCAGGAAGTTTACCGTCCCCCCACCCCCAAAATTCCTTTAGAAAATTTTCCAGTGTAATCTTCAGGAAACCCCTGCTTACCCAGTCCCCTTAACCCCAGCCCTCGTGTACATGACCCCAGAAGGCCCCCAGACCCAGCCCAGCATGCGTGACGTCCAGTCTCATCTCTGGCCATCCACCGCAGCCATGGCTTTCTGCTGGGTGCCCCCCTGCTGTGCTCCAGAGGGCCACGTGGACTGTGGGCGGTGAAGGTGGTGGAAGCTGTGGGCTGTTGGGGAGGACGGTGGGATCCTGGTGGCCTGGTGGCTGGGCGGGGATGAAGCCCAGAAGGGACTGAAGTTTGCAGGGGGGGAGCAGGCCACAGCCGTCATGGTGCTGTTGCTGCTCTGCAGGCCCTCGGAGGTACGAAGCTTGGAGAACATGGCCAGGGCATCGGGGAAGTTGGGTGGCGTGGCTGGTGTGTTGCTGGGGGTGCACATCTGCTCAGAGAGAATACAGGTGTCAGGAGGACTGTCTGCCCGGGTCCCCTGACTCTGAGCCACACTCCATGGTCCCAGGGTGCCTCCCTGGGGCTCTCCCAGGCTGGCCCTTCCCATTTGCCAGTTCACCAAGCAGTTTCAACCGGACAAAAGCACCCCTCTTGCCCTGAGCCAATAGTAACAAAAAATAAGGATAAACCTGACAATTTTAATCAAAACCAAAGAGTGTTGCATGATGCTCAGTAATTATACCCTGAGGAGTGCCAGAATGGTTAATTCCAGCCAGAAGCTATGGTGTCAGATTAAAGCAAGGACAAGAGAGCAGCCCAGGACACCACTGCTTAGCCTTACCCTGGGTAAGAAACCAGCTGGCCCCCTCAATAATCTGCCCTTAGATGTTCCGAGACTGTTGGTCAAGGGAGGAAAGCCAGATCCAGTACATTCTCAGTACTGGTTTCATTCTGCCTTAACAACCAGCCAGCATATAGCTTACTTCTTACAATGTTGCTAGGTCATTTCCATTATTTTCTCTAGATGAGGAAACTGAGGCCTAGACCTCAAGTCACTTGACCAAAACCCAACCCACTGCAGGCTCTAAGTTGAGAAGCTGATCCACAGGCCCAAGCTCTTAACCTCTCTGCTCAGCCCCCACTCATCATATGCACAGTCAGGTGCAATTTCATGCCTGGACTCTCCAAGGACTAAAACCAGAGATTTTGGTTACCTGTGTCCCCAGCATCTCCCTCCTTGCTGCTCTTGGCCAGAGTCTGGCAGAGTAGCTGTTCAGCCCCTCTCAGCCCTCTTCCTGGGGATTATCCCATCATCTGCTGTCTTCTGCCACTACCCTGGGAAGAAGGCTCCCCAAACTCCTCTCTATCCCATGTCATTTCTGATTTGAGACAAGGACAGAGGCTAGAGTGGTGGGCTGGAACTGGTCCTCTCCCTATGAACATCAGGGACTGCAGGCCCCCAACCCTGCAGTAGAGGGGAATGAGGTACCATCCACCCTCATCAGGGGCACCTCACCAGGGGTATGGGGAAGAGACAGCAGAGAGGGCCTACACAAAGGTTCTGACCTCATCAAAGCTTCGGCCTTTCCGAGGAAGCCATGGGAGTACATCTTTGAATTTCTCCTAATTTTAGCAACATCAGCCCCTCCTCCAGGCAGAAGGTGGGGGAGCAAGATTTCAGGACTCTTCACCTGGCAGAGAGGGAGCTTTCACAGCTCTGCAGTTAAACACCAGTCAGAAAGAGAGCAAGGAGCACCCCACCAAGTTAACTGGGCCGGTCTAGTTGGGTCCAGTGCGTATCAGCAGCTAGGAAGCTCCGACCATTGTCTTCATCCAGGGCAGCCACCCATTTCCCTCCTCCCTTCACTATTCCCCACCCCCACCCACCACCCCAGGCCTGACTTCTCAGCAGCAGGAAACAATGAATGGGGGTGGGGGTAGAAGCCAATTGCATCACAGCATCGTGACCAACTTCCCCAGTTCACCAAGTGTGTGTATGTGTGTGTGTACACTGGCTCCTGAAAGAGCCACCCCATGCCTGCCTGCCAGTGTGAATTTGGCCAATTCCTTAACACTCTGGACCTGTAAGATCAGGGGTTTAGCCCAGATGCTCTACAGGCCCCTCCAGCTCTGTGCTTCTAACAACTTGGATGGAGCTTTCCAGCTCTCAAGCACACCATGTCCACTGCACCCTGCCCGGGCCTACAGCTTCCAGTCCAGGGGTCTTTCTCCCCTTTTTGGCCCCTCTCAATTCAATGCAGGAGTCCCCCTTTATGAGAAGGTGCCTCTAACCACATGAACGTCCAGTAACCTACAGGACACCCATTTCTCAATTACTCATGCCCTGGATCACTTTGGATAATGCTCTACACTATCACTTTTTACTTAACTTTTATTTAACTTTTTCCTTTGATTTATTGTCTTTAAAAATGACTGATTCTTGCCTGACCAGGCGGTGGTGCAGTGGATAGAGCATCAGACTAGGATGCAGAAGACCCAGGTTCGAGACCCCGAGATCGCCAGCTTGAGTGCGAGCTCATCTGGCTTGAGCAAAAAGCTCACCAGCTTGGACCCAAGGTTGCTGGCTCCAGCAAGGGGTGGCTTGGTCTGCTGAAGGCCCATGGTCAAGGCACATATGAGAAAGCAATCAATGAATAAATAAGGTATTCCAATGAAAAACTGATGATTGATGCTTCTCATCTTTCTCCGTTCCTGTCTGTCTGTCCCTATCTATCCCTGTAAAAAAAAAAAAAAAAAAGACTGACTCTTTGCAGGCAGGGTGTTCCCTCTACTGGGCTGATCAGGTAAGTCAATACTTGGTGCACTGATGGATAGATAAACCGATTGTAAGGTCTGTTACACAACCCAACACCTGCCTCGAGGGAAGGAAGCTTCAAGAGAATTACAATACTTTGGGATTTGCAGATAAGGAGCAATAAGACCTAAAGGGACCTGCAGTCCCAACTCTCACCCTGGGGCTCCCTGTCCCAATATAACAGAGCCCTTTTGAGAGGAGGGGAAGGCAGGGTGTTCCCAGGCCACAGTGCAAGGTGAGAGCCAGAGCTTTCCCATGGTCAGGTGCAGGGGAGGGTCTACCAGAGACAACCCTTCTTGGATTATGAACAGCCTGGCCTTAGCAGCCACAGCCCTGTAAGCAGCATAGTTCTTTCATCATATTCCAATGTGATTTTGTTTTATGATTTATGTATTGCATATGCTATTCCAATAAAAGGCTGGTTAAAAGGTCAAGACAGACCCGTCTCTATTTGTTCTTTGCAACTAGATGAAAACAGGGCAACAAGGACAAGACACAGCAGAGGAACTATCTGGTAAGCTGGCAGCTCTGAAAAGGGAGCCATGGGCAAGGACACCAAGTATCAAAAATGCACTCCAGAAGCCACAACAGATCTCCCAGGAATAATGTTTTACAATCCCTAGGTCTGGGGACAGTCACTCCTCCCTCCTCCCCCAGCAGGGATAAGGGGGTAACTAGGGGGTTAGGGAAGACAAGGCATTCAAGTCTCTGAAGTGGAAGGGGCTCTGCCTTTCCCTTCTCCCTCTCCTTCTCCCCGGGCGAGTTACCTCTGCCCTTCTCTTTCCTAAGTTCCCAGGGCCCTTCTACTGCCTCAGTAACTTTCTAAATAAACTTTCTATTATAATTTGGAATAAAAAAGAATAGGCACTGGCTGGTTGGCTCAGCTGTAGAGCATCGGCCCTGCGTGTGTAAGTCCTGGGTTCTATTCCTGGTCAGGGCACAGCCCATCTGCTTCTCTACCCTTCCCCCTCTCCTTTTTCTCTCTTTCTCTCTCTGTTTCCCTTCCGCAGTCAATGCTCCATTGGAGCAAAGTTGGCCCGGGTGCTGAGGATGGCTTCATGGCCTCTGCCTCTGGGGCTAGAATGGCTCAGGCCCTACCTAACACAGCAACACCCCAGACGGGCAGAGCATCGCCCCCTGGTGGGCATGCCGGGTGGATCCCGGTCGGGTGCATGTGGGAGTCTGTCTGACTGCCTCCCCATTTCTAACTTCGGAAAAATACAAAATACACACAAAAAAAAGAAAGAATAAAGTGAAAGGGATGTCCTGTGCCAGTAGGAAGCAGTTACCTCATGGTCAGGAGGGCAAAGGCTCAGGCCTGGGGGACAGCTGGGAAAGCTGAAAGCAGCAAGTCCAGCCCTGAATCACCTCTGTTTCTGCACTTAGGTAAGTTCACATACTGAGATTAAAAGCAAATTCTTAGCATTTTCATGTCAAAAGCTGTATATTCTCCATGCTCAAGGTATATCCTTTTTCCATAAACAGGAAAGAGAGACCATACCTCCCCTGGTCCGGTGCGGCACAGTCCCCAGCCAGGGTGGATTTATCCCTTTCCTGTTCCATGTAGAGCTGAGTTGTTTGGATGGGGGGCTGCCAGGCCAACAGCAAGAGGGGGTTCCTCATAAACAGACGCTCCAGCTCGCAGCCCCTCGGGGTCCTCCCTTCGCTGGGCTCCCAGACCTCTCCCCCGACGTCTAGTCCTCATCCGAGCCGTCCCCCCATTCTCTGCCACCTGGAGACTCCTAAGGCCAATCTCGCTTCTCTCCTACCCTCTCGCCGCGGGGAGGGCCCCGGGCACATAGCTTTAGGTCGAGACACACAGGACGCCGGCCCACAAAGTTGGGCGAGCCAGCTGGCCGGGAGCCGCTCTTTCCTGGAAGACATTTTGGCTCTTTGTTTACATCGCGGCGCGGCGCCCCCCGGCAACATGGCTGTCACGGCCCGCGGCTGACAGCGGGCCCAGGCCAGCGCCTTCGGCGCGGGAGTTGCGGCCCCGGGCGAGTCCCGCCCTCCCGCTGGTCCCGGCCACACTTACCATCTGGTGGTGGTGGTGACTACTGGGAATGTTGGTTTCTTGGAAAAACGTGCTCAGGGCGGTCTGCGGACAAACAAAGCGACAGAGAGGCGGTTAACCGAGCCAGGCAGGAAGCCCACCGGCCGACCTCCGTAAGGTCCAATGCTCTGTGCTCAAGCCGCCGGCCCGACCCTTCCGCCGGCCGGTTGGTTGCATCGCTCAAGAGGCATGCTCGGGCCGCGCGCAGAGTACCGGTGGCAGGGCCCTCCGCGCCGCCCCCCGGGCCCATCGCCCCACCTCGCTGCGCCGGATCGCCTTACGGGAGATATAAATAGAGCTCCCCCGCCATCGCGGCGCGCGGCTGGGCATTCCGGCCTGCGCCCCCACCCCGAGGACCGGAGCCGGCCGGGCGCTTTTCGTCCCGGCCCACACGCACCTCGAACTGCCAGTGGGCCGCCTGCAGCAGCTGCTTCGCCTGGTCGGCCGCACAGCCCGCGGCCAGCACGAACTGGTTGATCATAACCTGGTGTCGCAGCTCATCCATGTTCACCGACATGGCTCCGGTCGGCGAGCGCAATCGGGATCAGTGGCCGCGGGAGGCTGGCCGTCCTCGGCTCGCGCTCACCGCCGCCGCCCGCGGCCTCCAGACAATCGCCGCCCCGCCGTCCGACGGACTAGAGTTGTGGTCGGGCTCCCGTGGGCGCCGACACACAAACAACAGCGCGGGGCGGGGCTGTGTCCCAACGTTCGGGGGCCGCGAGCCGCCGCCGCTGATTGGCCCGCGCCGCTCGGCTAGCTCCCGGATCCGAGCGGACGTTCGGTTCGAATTCTACGGCCTGTGGACCCGCACTGTTTCTCTTTTTGCCCTGCCGCGCCCATTGGCGGAGGACGGCGCTGTGGGGCGTCCCGGCATTGGCCGGCTGCTGTGTTTTGGCTCGTCCGGGCTTATGTTTGGCCACGGCCGGGAGTTTGGGGCGGAGCCGCGCGCGGTGATTGGTCTTCCAAGGGCCTGTTTGAACTCAACTTGAAAACCTTGACTGCCTGCTGATTGGCCCAGGCCCCTCTGTTTGGTGTTGTAGGCTTGGAGGTGGTGAAGCCAAGTTCATTCATTACTTCATTGAAACTGAACAGGCTCACCTGGAAAAGCAAGACAGAGTGGCTTTGACTCATTTCCTCTGATAAGATGTGGTCATCTCGAGAAACAGAATGATCAAAATAGAAAACAGAGCCTTTGCAGCTGCTCAAGTCTCAAGATTGTTTATTTTTTAAAATCTTTCAAGCAACTCAATTTTTAAAAGCTTTTTATTGAAATATAACGTACCCCTTTTAAGGTGACCAATGAGCCTCCTTTAGGGAGGACAGTCCTCCTTTTGTAAGTTCTGTCCTCCCTCGAAAAGTGTCCTCCTAGATGTCCTCCTTTTTGATATTGGAAGACTAATCTGTAAATGTCCGTATTTGATCAATGCAGAGTCGAACCATTTGCGTGTGATGTGACGTATTTGTATCTAAATGAGTACTTTTTTCTTACAATTATTATTAAAAATTAATAATAGGCATGTAAGCATAATTATAATATAAAATATTACAAATGTTTTCATTATGCAGTTATATTATAGTGTATTGTTGCAATGAATAAAATGTTTCTTTTATTTGCAATAGTTTTCTTCAATTTACTTTTGTCCTTTTCATTGTAAAAAAGGGTCACCTTGCCTGACCAGGCGGTTGCGCAGTGGATAGAGCATCGGACTGGGATGTGAAGGACCCAGGTTCGAGACCCCGAGCTTGCCAGCTTGAGCGCGGGCCTATCTGGCTTGAGCAAAAGCTCGCCAGCTTGGACCCAAGGTCGCTGGCTCCAGCAAAGGGTTACTCGGTTTGCTGAAGCCCCGTGGTCAAGGCACGTTGGTGTCGCAACTGCAACGGAAAACTAATGATTGATGCTTCTCACCTCTCTCCATTCCTGTATGTCTATCCCTCTCTCTGACTCTCTCTCTGTCCCTGTAAAAAAAAAAAAAAAAAAAAAAAAGGGTCACCTTACTTTCATGCTTCCTTTCAGTCACTACCCACTCCAAAAACCAAGCAGTATTCTTTTTACATTTTTAGACCAAAATTTTACTCTCTGAAAATGTAAGCCAATGTTAATAAACACTAAATATAATTACGAGGAAAAAAAGATCTTCTCAGTCACTATATCCTAAACCCAGGATTTATTTTTTCTTAAATTAATTGACTTAACCAAATATTTAATTTCTACCATCTTTGAAAATAAAAAGGGTGTTACACAGGTACTGGCTTTCAATCTAGCCATTTAAAAACAAAGCTTGTTCATAGCGTTCTGGATTGGGATTTGACCTTTCAGGGGTGCATTTGGGAATTGTGGGGGTGGATGAAGAACTGGAAGTTTAAGCAGACTGAGGAAGGAGCAGAGAACTTAGGAAGGTAATATTGCTAGGGATTCACTGTTAGAATGTCTGTTTCTGAAAAACTTACTATTTTGGATCTGAAATAACAATTTCAGAGTATATATTAAAGCTAAGAAGAAAGAAAGCCATTGTTTCATTCTGAGTTTGACTAAAGTGGATTTAATTCTTCATCAAAAAAGAATTTGACCATATAAAAAATTAAACCTGATGTTTATTACTGATGAAAAATAGTCTTGGGCACTATAATGAGTCTATCCCATGTAGTTAGTCTTTTGTTTGTTTCTTTGTTTGTTTTGAAGGGTTATGAGTCAGCTTTTTACTTGCTGAGACCCGGTTCTCTTACTGTAATTATACTTGACCATCCCAAAGTGTGCATGGGCTGCAGCCTGGAGGGTGGCTGGAGAGTCAAGTATAGCTTGTAGCTCTTCCCTTCCAGTAATTGCCAGGTGAAAACAAAAGTGATCAGCCAGTAGCTTATATTGCCAGGGAGTTCATAAGCAGCCCTAGAACAAGGAAGTACTGTCATTCTGGGGCTCCAGTTTCACAAGTACATGCAGGTGTCCAACATGCCAGGGCCATGAGGAGTAGGACCTACCCTGGGCAGAAGCATTTCAGGGTGCGGGAACCCTTAAGTCTTAAGTAAAAAGTTCTCAAGGAAGACTAAGGTCCTGAAAATGCCCAAATTGCCAAACCTATTGTCTCCTCGATACCCAGGCAGTCTATTCTGAAGGTTTATTTAATGTTTACCATTTGTGCCTCGGCCAGGAAGGTCAGTTAGTTAGAGCATGGTCCCAATATGCCAGGGTTGCAGGTTTGATCGTGGTTCAGGGCACGGGCAAGTAGCAACCAATGAATGCATAAATAAGTGGAACAACAAATTTATGTTTCTTTCTCTCTCTCTCTCTTTCACTCTCTCTAAAATAAAAAAAAAAAATTAATGTTTATAATTTGTAGAAAACAGCTATGGGCACCAGGGGGAGGCATGGAAGACAAGACCTCCCAAGCCAGAGAGACTCAGGTTGTAGTTATCTTTTCTAGGCATACATCACTCTAGGTTGAGTGATTTGTGGCTGTGAGGCAGAAATGCTTAATCAAATATTTGGCTTTCTGGGAATCTGGCTGGGCTTCCCTTCTCAGGATAGTTAAGGTAGGTGTGCCCCCCTCTTGGAAGTGCAGGGAGAATAAATGAGGTCATGTTTGTAGAGGGCTTTGAGATGTTGGGATGAAAGCAACTCCCCAAGTGCAAGGTATTATTAACTAAGATGTTATTATTTTGCTCTGCGATGAGGATGTGCAGCTGGTAAGAGAGCAATGAAAACATGCCCATTAACAACAAATAAAACACAAGAGTGGCCTCAGAAGGAACAAAATTCTCATTACAACAGCGGTCTACTACAAAATGAGCCATGATGCAACAACTGAAACAAGAAACAGTCTTAGCCAGCATTTCATCGAGATCCGGAGACAAGGATGTTTTAAATGAAAGTCACTGAGTTGGTGCTGAGACTGGCAACAGTACCTGGACCCTAACAAACAGCTGCCATTTATCAAGCACTTCCCGTGAGCCGTGTACCTAAGAGTTTAAAGGCAATCAACTCATTTCAGTCCTCACAGCAAAGCAGAGCTCCAGCTTACAAGTGAGACAGTTAAGGCACAGAAGATAGGAGGTACTTACCCAAGGTCACAGTGAAAAAGTGGCGGAGTCAGGCGTTGACTCAATCTAATTCCAGAAACGTGTGGTTAACCATTATACCATACTACCTTCCTTAATGTTGTAATTGTTGCCTCAGTGGGGCTAACAGAGGGGCCCTTTCCAAACAAGACTATCAAGGACACTGGGATGATTTCTACTGGGAATGCTTGAAAATGAGTGAGACTGCATGGGCAAAAGAGGGCAGTAGTTGTCTTGAGCAATTATGGGGGAGGAGTGGAGAACTGATACTCTCAACCTCCATCTCTGCAGTGCATTCTATTTCTATTCCTTTCTCCCTCCTTTCTCTTTCTTGATCCCTTAACCCTAATGGATCCTAATGGAGCTCTCAGGTATGGAAGGCCCACAATGTGCAGGCTCTTTGTGAAACTTTGTATACCTCTGCACAGCACCTCTGACTAGAAACGCCCAATTGGCCAGAGGCCCAGAGAGGGCAAGGAACCTATGCAAAGTCACACAGCCCCTGCCTGATTTATGGTAGCAATGGAATTCAATGGACTGGATCAGGTTTGATTGATCCAAAAGCTCCTTTTTTTTTCTCCCCTTCTTCCTTTCCTCTTTCTTCAAACTTTTTTTTTTCTTTTTTTTTTTGTGGGAGCGAGACAGACAGACAGGAAGGGAGAGAGATGATGAGAAGCATCAACTTGTAGTTGCTGCACGTTAGTTGTTCATTGATTGCTTTCTCATACATTCCTTGGACGGGGGCTCAAGCTGATCCAGTGACCACTTGCTCAAGCTAGCAATCTTGACCTCAAGCCAGCAACTTTTGCTTCAAGCCAACAATCTTTGGGCTCAAGCCAGTGACCATAAGATCATGTTGATGATCCCACACTCAAGGTGGAGACCCCGTGCTCAAGCTGGTGACCCCATACTCAAATTGGTGACCCTGTGCTCAAACTGGCAACCTCAGAGTTTTTAATCTGGGTCCTCAGGGTCCCAGGTTAATGCTAATGCTCTAGCCAATGTACCACCACTGCCAGTCACGTCTTCTTTGTTTATTTATTTTTTTCCAAGGACAGAGAGAGAGTCAGAGAGAGGGATATGTCTTACAAGGGACAAAGGCCATATCACTCCCAGCATAGTTAATACCATTTTCCAAAAGCAGCACTGGTGACCTGTACTCTCTGTCCTGTACCTGCCAGCCCAATGATAAGGTGGCTGCACCTCCAGTTGCCAGGTGTGTCTCATGATAGGTGAGTCTCTGGTAATACTTTTGAAGAGACACCAGAGGTTGGGTCTTTGCCAAGAGGAAGAGACAGCAGTAGAGAGGCAGCTTTCTAAGGAGGGTCCTCCTTCTTAGGAGTCCTTGATTATTGGCTTGGACTTGGGTTCTCAGCCACTTTCTCTCAATGGGACAGGAATTGATTAGCCTGGAGCTGGGCCTCTCTAGCCCTACACTTGTATACAGAACACAGGAAGCTTGTTGCTGTGGTAGCTGCTAAATTCAAGGTTTGAGGCAGCCTTCCCACTGACCACCCTTTCCTTTATTAGAAATATATCATACACAAGTGTTTATGCATAACCTATGCATAGTTTGAAGAGTAATGAAAAGCCACCATATACCCAACATAGAACTTAAGAAGCCCAGGTGAGGAATGAGCTCTGGCCAGGTTGTTCCATTGGTTAGAGCATTAAATCCCCTGTCAGGGCACACACAAGAAAAAGAAGTCCAAGACTAGTACCTTTGAAAACCCTCGCTTGCCTGGCCTTTGGTGGCACAGTGGAGAGAGTGTCAACCTGGAACTCTGAGGTTGCTGATTCGAACCCCTGGGCTTTCCTGGTCAAGGCACTTATGACAAGCAATCAATGAAAAGCTAAAGTGAAGTGGCCCTGGCCAGTTGGCTCAGTGGTAGAGCATTGACCAGGATTGTGGAAGTCCTGGGTTCAATTCCCAGTCAGAGCACATAGGAAAAGTGACCATCTACTTCTCCACCCCTTCCCCTTCTCTCTCTTTCTCCCAGAGCCATGGCTCAAGCGGTTTGAGCGAGTTGGCCTCAGACGCTGAGGGTAGCTCCATGGCCTTGCCTCAGGCACTAAAATATGGCTCACTTGCAATCAACAGAGCAACGCCCCAAATGGGCAGAGCATCACCACCTAATGGGTTTGCTGGGTGGATCCGAGTTGGGGTGCATGTGAGAGTCTGTCTCTCTGCCTTCCTTTCTCTACTAAAAAATAAATAAGAAAAGAAAAGCTAAAGTGAAACAACTATGAGCTGATACTTCTTGTTCCTCCCCATCCCCTCTGTAAAATTAATAAATAAAATCTTAAAAAGAAAAGAACAACCCTCACATGACCCAAATACATATTCTTTCCTCCCCAGAATGGCTCATGATACTTAAATCTGCATTAATCATTTCCTCCATTTTCTTTGTCACATAATCCTATATGTGAGTATCTCAAAACAATGCATTGATTCCATTAAATAAGTGACTTACCGCCTGACCTGTGGTGGTGCAGTGGATAAAGTGTCGACCTGGGAACACTGAGGTTGCCAGTTCAAAACCCTGCACTGGTCTGATCAAGGCACATATGGGAGTTAATGCTTCCAGATCCTCCCCCCTTTCTCTCTTTCTCTCTCTCTCTGCCCCTTGACCAATAGGGATCACTTGCTGTGAGGGCTGCTCCCTTCTTTCTTATTTTTTTAACAGGGACAGAGAGAGAGTCAGAGAGAGGGATAGATAGGGACAGACAGACAGGAACGAAGAAAGGTGAGAAGCATCAATCATTAGTTTTTCGTTGCCGTTGGGACACCATAGTTGTTCATTGATTGCTTTTCACATGTGCCCTGACTGCGGGCCTTCAGCAGACCGAGCCACCCCTTGCTGGAGCCAGCGACCTTGGATCCAAGCTGGCGAGTTTTTTTCTCAAGCCAAATGGGCCCGTGCTCAAGCTGGCAACCTCGGAGTCTCGAACCTGGGTCTTCCGCATCCAAGTTTGACGCTCCATCCACTGTGCCACCGCCTGGTCAGACTGCTCCCTTCTTTTCCATGACCTCAGACAGCAACTCTGGTCCAAGATAACAATCATAGGTCATAATGAGGTAGTCCCAGAAGGCTCCTTGCAGGAGGGAGAACTGAAGCTGGGAAGGGATAGGACAGATAGAAAGAAAAAGGAAGGGAGTATTTGGAAGAAAGAACTGTGGAAACCAAAGCACAGAGCTATTTGGAAAGCGAGTTAATAGCAAGGTTCATTTGGGGCATGTGTTGTGAGACAATGCTAAGCTTGGACAGCCAAGGGTTCCCGTCAACCTGCTCTGGGCATGGGAAGGAGAGTGGTTAGTATAATTTCCTTTATCTACAAAAAAAATGGCCCATGCTTTCTCAAGATGGTGAAGACTCCTCAAATCACCAGGTTATAGTAAGCTATGTTGAGGTAACATGCAGTCCTAAAGTTTCACTTTTAACCCATACAAAGTTTGCTACAATCTGGTGACTCTCAAGAAAAACTGCCCTTGAGGCAGTGACAGAATGATCCAGACTGTAGGAGCTTCCCTGGTCTTGTAGTTCTGAGTTGGCAAAATGCAGCCTTTGGGCTACTGCCTGTTTATGTAAGTATAAAGTTTTATTGGGACATAGCTACACTTACTTGTTTATGTATTATCTGTGACTGCTTTGGGGCCACAGCAGAGCTGGGCCGTTGCAAAACAGATCACAAAGCCTGAAAGATTTCCTAGCTGGCCCTTGGCACCACCACCTGAAACATGGGAGCAGGTAGTTAAATGCTTTATCCTGGAGGTAGTACACTCTGTTTACAGTTCACTGTCGGGAAGAGTCAAGGGGCCGCTCCGCTCCTAACTTCTAGGTGGCAGCAAGGCCAATCCTCTGCACACCCGAACAATATTGGTGGACATCTCAGCATGTAAAGGTCAGCCAGGCTGCTCTCCTACAGGGCAATAAGATGAACCTATTTTCACTTGTTTATCTTTAATTTGCTTATCTCTAAATCTCAGAGTCATAGGGGGAATTAAAATCAACTGGAGTTCAGAAGAAAGAAGAGATATGTTGAAGAAGTCTGGTGCTTCTGATGAGATGCTTCTTGAGGTTTTAAAAATCATGCTTTGGGCCAAGCTCAAGTGCTGTTAATAAACACGGGACAGTGTTTCCCATAAAGAGGAAGGAAGTATTTACTGAGAATGAGAGCACTGGGTTGTACACAACAGAGTTGGGAAACCACCAGAATGTGCTTTGTCACTGGCAACATCTGTGCCTACATGCCCTCGATCTTGGAGCCGTTAGAGCAAATACAGCGGGTCTGAGCTTCCAGCGTCGAGCTGCCCCACTGACCAGATTGTGGACGGAGCCCAGTGGTCAGAAGGGATTGCGCAAGGAGGAAGGGTGTCTGTCCAGGCCTGGAGGTAGTTACAAAGCACAGCGCTCACTGAAGTGTCTATGGAAGGCAGACTATTCATCTGCCAGAGCTCTCAGAAAGAAGTTTAAGGCCCAACAGGACTTCCAGAGACAAAAGGAGATGGAGAGTCAAGGGCTTGTTGAAAATGGTTTGGCCTGGCACCAGAACAGGCTTTCCCTGTGAAGGCTGGTAGGTCAGGCAATCTGGGTAAGACCTGACTTTGAACTCAGATGATCTCAGGCAAACTCTTGCTCCCTGCACCTGACTGAGTGAGCTTCAGGTTTCCCATCTAGGAAATGAGAACAATGATAGCATTTGTTTCCTAGGGTTGCTGTGAAGATTAAATGAGATGATGCATTCAAAAGTGCTTGGATGGAGTCATTGCTCAAAAAAGATTATTCTTCATACTATTTAAACTGTCGTTTATTTACTGAGCAATTACCATTAGGAAAGCACTAGCTTTTCTGGGGAATTTGAAGCCCAGGGTGGGCCCATACCCTGACTCTAGGGAGTGGGGAAGTCCTGATGTACAGTGTTTGATGGTTTCTGCAATATAAATAGTCCCATCATGGCCAATTTTAGCTACAGATAATTTAACAACTAGCTGGCAAAATTCCTGGAAAATCAGCTCTGGAAAGAAGGCCCCAAGTCAACAGGTTCTCTCTCTAATTAACAAATGACACATAAGTGAAAAGTTACTGGTGACTCACAAATATACCCCCTCCCCATGGGTCCAGACTACAGGAGCCAGAGTACCATTTCGGGGTGACATTTGCCTCTATTGCAGTGACTGGGCTGTGCTTTGGGGAGAAGAAAGGAAGGCAGGCTGGCTTTTTATCTGGGTGTTCAGCAGCCATCACACACGGGTTATTGGAGAGGTGTTCTTGGCATTTTGAGTTCTGGTGGGAGCAGAATGATGATGTCTCAGGAGGTCCAAACCCCTGGGCTCTACCTCCAGCCAGTGGATTACCAACCTCAAATCATCACCTATCTGATGAAGGCAGAGTCTCGAATGTACAACCTGGCTCTGAAATCCTAGACTTTAAAAAAGTGTCTTTAGAACCTAACCACTCACAACAACAACAACAAAAATTTTTTTATTCCCCCCCCCCCCGAAGTTAGAAGCGGGGAGGCAGTCAGAAAGACTCTCCTGCACCCAGCATGCCCAACCTGGGGGGCGATGCTCTGCCCATCTAGGGCATTGTTCTGTTGTGCCAGAGCCATTCTAATGCCTGAGGCAGAAGCCATGGAGCTGTCCTCAGTGCCCGGGCCAAC